>OMNW01034866.1:174727-218212 GCA_900303245.1 Selene dorsalis | reverse complement strand
GGAGACTTCAATCATTTTTCCCTGATGGATTCACTGAGGGATGTGGTGGAGAGATGAACACTGAGGGTGGTGGGGGCCATTCTGGACGGCTCAGATCATCCACTTCATGGCACCTTGATGGAGCAGGAAAGCAGCAGTGGTGGTAGAAGGCTCCTCTCTCTTTGCTGCAGGACGGAGAAATCCTACCTTTAGCCGTCAGGCCATTTTGATTCTTCTGCAAATGGTGATGAGCTGACAGACAAATGAATTTCCCTTTGGGGATTAATAAAGTAATTCCTATCGTATTGTATTGTATGAATGTGGGCCGCATCTATGACACCCGTCTACATTGAAAGTAAGGGTATGTGCACACAAAAGACGCTACATCTGAATGCCCCCCATGCACACACATGCTTTAACCAAGGCGCCTGTCAACTGATTTCAAGTTTTCTGCTTTCTGCCAATACGTGAGATAATTTCCAGTGTTTTGCATTGCGGTGCCGCCAGGACGAGAGCTGGGACACCGAGAGGAGGCACTGATCTTGCAAAGCTCTGAAGCTGTTTAATTAAGGTAAAAATGTTGCATAGTTCCTTTATAGTTTGCAAACATATATTTTAGGGTTTGGATAGGTTAGAGAAGTTAGAAGTAATAAAAGAAAAGTTCAATAGATTTAATTTTTGATATGCAATAGGGAAACCAGTTGTCCAGAAATGAGCAGAGCAACTGTCCAGTCAGACAACAGGCTCCATAAAATAGCTTTTGGTCTTTATAAAGAGATACTTTTTGTAAGATTTAAACAAACCAGATCACATGTGCCAGTTGGGGAATTTTGTTACTTTTTGGTTGGTAAATTTTGTTACCCTTGAGCAGGTTAGCACTTAGTGTTTCTAGTCTTTGTGCTAAGCTAAGTTAGCCACCTGCAGGTGTTGGCTTCAAATTTAGCATACAGACATAACAATGGTATTAATCCAGTCAATGAAAAAGCAAGCAAATGACCTGAAAATGTGAGACATTTCCTTCAGGTTTGCAATTTTGTCCTCCCATTTAACCTCCTCTCTGGGTTTCTGGTTTGAAGTTCAGAGTGGGCTGCTCCACCATCACCATCATGCCAGTACGCCTCTGATCTGAACCCACTGAACTCCCCCGCTATGGGCAAAGGAGAGGGATGTATGTGAAGCTAGACTCGCAGCAGGCATATACTCACAGGCCTGTCATTCAAAGCAACATGCCCTCAGTTATGCACGATTTTTATGCAGTTGACATGAAGGAGAAAATAAGCTATAGAAATTTTTGTACCCGGCTCCATCAACCATTCAAAGAAGTGTGGTTTTTGGTACTTTGATGTCAGCTTCACTGGTGTGCACCTTTTCTCATACCTCTTATAGACAAGCTCATAGGATGTGTACAAGCAGCTTTTCAGGACCTACAGTTACATTTTTTTGTTAGGTGACCCCTAGTAGCTGTAGTGAGTATGAGCAAAGGGGGAAGTCAGGTAATTTAGTATAAGAGTCTTTGTTCAGTCGATGTTCTTGGAGAGAAAGTTTCTTTGGCAAACTTTGTGTAAGAGTTGTGCTTGAGGATGGATTCTCTATTGAATGTCCAGGTGATGAGTCATTGCACTGGCCCTAATGTGGGGCCCTAATGATGTGACTGTTCAGGACACTGGTTGGATTGTGTTGTTATTTTTATAGACAGGACAATGAAATGTGCTCTCTGCAGGCAGGCCTCTTTTAAAATGAACATAAGCAGAAGTGACAGCTGTCCTGCAAGTCAGGAAACAGAGGGGTAAAACTGATGTCCTGACCTTCTTACTTCCAAAATAATTTGACGGTCAGCATGGCCTGAGGTCAGAGAACACATGAGCCTCCACTGCAGGAGGGTGTGAGGGGAGAAGGTGTCAAAATGGAGATTAAAGGAACCATCACAAGTGCTCTGAGATTGTTCTTTCTTTAAAGGTGATACCACTGACTCTTCAAAACAGTGTAAAGCAAGTGATAATTTGATTAACAGAGCACACCAGCATGTGAAGGCATGGAGGTCAGGGTGCATGGATATCTGTCTTCATCAACATAAGATGCCCTGACTATGTTTTTCAACTTCAAAGGGAGACAGAATGAAGACATATAAAACTATTTTTTTCTCACCTGGTTTAATCCTGGATGTAAAAATCCTAATCGTACAGTAACAGTGACACAGATTTTACAACACCATGGACACCCTTGGCCCTTTGGACTGTGTGAGAGTCGAACATCACGTTGGGACACTCATATGGCTTGTTAAATGCTGGATAGTACAATCAATATGAAAATGGGGTAAGACTTAAATATCAAATGCTAAGCAGAGACTTGTTTACCAGACAGCCATAGCAGCTTTAAAGGAGAAAAAACAAACAGAGAAACAGACAAGCTGTATAACATGCAAAAAAATTATTTACATTTTCTCTTTTATTTCCTCATCCAATATGGTGTAATTTCATTATTTCCTCTTTTCTTCCCTTGGACTAGAATTATAAATCTTCCTTTGAAATGGTCTTGAAATGCCACAAAATCCACATACTGAAAGGCTTGGTTCCCTGTGGGTCATATGAGACTGTAATCAGTGGAATCAGCCTTTATAATGTTGGATGCTGGATAGGAAGGAAACCAGCAGACTCTTGAACCCTTAAGCCTCAATGGCACATGATTGAAAAACCACTGGTACTATGTATATTACAGTAGTTATGCCCACTTTGGATTTTTTTTTATTTTAATGAGTAGGCTGAGGCTTTTTGAAAATGTTACATACATTATATTAGTTCGCTAACATACCATCAAAATCATCAAGATAGTAACTCATATCATTTCTGATTGGTAAGACGTATCTACATTAAAAAAATAAAAACTCTAAGATGTTTCATGCACCCATATCTCATACCCAGGACTATAATACAAAAGATTAAAAAGGACATTTGTGTTAGGACAATTACCTTACTGCATTAACTTACCACATACGTCTCCAAAGCACCAGAGAAAGACTGAGATGAATGGTCCTATGGACAACTGGGTAGTCGCTTTTGTTCCTCACCTTATCATAAAATATGTTGTCATTTAGCACGATTTGCTCAATATTCCCTGACAGACAACTCATTTTCCTAAAATAAGTAATGGCAATCTATTCACATAATGTTATAATAACGCTGTCATTGGTGACCTACATTTATGGTGGTAAACCATTAATCATACAGCCAGGGAGGAGAGCAGCAACCGTAAAACCAAAGGAGGCCATTCAGCCAGGGTACCAGGGGAGCCGCTGAATCTCTCCGGAACAATAACACACATTACTAACTGCTGGGCTCATAGATGGTAACCTCACTGAAGTTGCGCAGGGATTTGTGTGTGTATGAGTAGTAGTGTGTGTATTGTGTGCATTGTGGGTACATTGTGGCAACCCAATGGCCCCTCTGATACACAATGGACTTGTTTTGAAAGTGACAGATTAATTGCTACTTTCTCCCGAACCCTGAATACACCAGAGTATCCGTACCCATGGGTGGTGGAAGTCAAAGTTTCAAATTAATCAAACATGCTGGAAATAGGAAACAGACAAAAGCAAAGACAACAACAACTGAAAGATCTAAATTCATTAGGCTGTAATTTATATGGACAAGTACGTGCACAAGAGATTTGTGAACTGATAATAATCTGTTTTTATTGAATCGGTTTTGCCATAGTACGTTGAATTAATTGACCAGATTAAGTGGCATACCATTAAGGACTGTCTTTGGAATCATGTTTCTAACTGAAAATGTATAGGACAAGTATCACGCTGCAAAACATATGGAAGAGCAGAAAAGGGGACAGGAGGATAACAATGCAGAAATCACACAATTAGTTTCATCACAGTCTTCCCTGATGGAGACATATTCCGTAGCGCCCCCGGGGGAGAATATTATCAAGTTAATGTAAAACTAACATCATTATGCCTCCCAGCCAGAACCGCTTACCAGCAGGGAGCCATGTTCTCCATAACCACTCTCCCACTGTTGGTCGTTACAGATTAATGAACCCCGGTGTCAAGCAGCACTTCATTTCATTTTGCGCTCAGTAAATGGATATTCATCATTAACACATAAACAAACACGGGGACTTGTCTAACCTCCCTACTTGCTTTAGGGGGTTGTGGTTTATGTGGAATTTTTAATTGCTTCAAAGCTTTTCACTGTGATGCCAACATGACATTTTTTTCCCCAACCACATAAATTAAACCTAAAATTGTTTTGTGAAATTAATAAATAAAGGAATATACATGTATGAAAATGTCAGCTGGATGATGTACTTGTGAGGAAATTACTACTCTTGAACTGTTTCTTTTTTTATGTATACATTGCTACATTTCAAGCCACAATACAGACTGCTGACAATTCATAAAAAAAATCAAACCATTGTATGATTGTCATCAGTGTATGAGGTGGGGTTTTCTAAACCGATGCACCATTTTTAAACAGCCAAGCAATATAGTACAATATGCATTACAGCAGCTACATTTCTATTAGTTAGTACAGTTATTATACTAATCAAGTGGAAACATGTTGAGGAGATGCAGAAATTTTGTTTGGTTTTCCTCTGATATTTTCTTCAGTATTTTCCCCATTTGCAGTCAGTGTTGTCAGCCACTGGAGCATCGTCTCTGTCAATAGTCAGATTCACAGCAAACAGGGACCCGTCACAGCAAGTTGAGTTCAGAGACATAAGATCCCACTGGCCCCAAAAATCTGCCTGGGCATTTTTAGGGTGTTGCTGCACTTTGAAAACCCTCTTCTGCAGCTTTTGCTCACCATTCTCCCTGGTGAAGCATATGGCCCTCCACATTCCTGATGCACTTGAGGCCCCTGAAAAAGACCCCCGTGTGCTGGTTGCAGAATGTGGGTGTGGGTCTGTGCCAGAAAGCACCTGACGTGCACATTGTGCTTTCATATCAGTTCCAAGAGCTCTGAACTAAACACATGGGAACTGTGCCCATCCAGAAGAAAGACATGGGTGTATGTCATCTTTTGGTAGTGAAGTAATGAATCGTCTCCCCCCTTCTGAAAACATGTCTGCATTGATCCACCCTCTGTTGCTTTAATCAGTGTGTTGTTGGGAGCCCCATAGCACCACTCATGGCACAACCGCTTCCCCTTGAAAATAACCATGAGTGGGCTGTACTCAGACGTATTGTGACTTGCTAGTAGGGTGGTGGTCTCTCTTCTCTAATTTGCAATGACCTCAAAACCTGCAGACTCTTTGGAGACTGTGGTGTCTCTGCGTGATTCCTTGAAATCAAATGCTGCCTGCTTGTCTGTTTGTACTGTTTCAGGCCATTGACAGAAGTGAACTGAAATGATGGCTTTTGAACTTCCATCTTCCTCATGAGAAATCCTTCACTTGCTGCTCTTATAGTTTACCCTCATCCTGTGCTGAGATAAAGATGAACACAAGTGACTCATGTTAGAAAGCTAAAAGAAAATAAATTACGTTCTTAAAATTATATTATATAGTAGTTAGGGTTGGCTTTATCTGTGTCACATAATTTGTTGATGCAACAACTCATGGCGACCTTCTCAATCATAAGCCAGGGTGAATAATACAAAGATCTGGCCCTCAGTCACATCAGTTTAATGTGTAATGCAGCCATTATTGATTTTATTATTCACACTTTTTTTTCTTACAATAACTCAGCAGCAAACGTCTAGGCCTAATTTTCATGTAGAAGCATGTTAGTGTCTTTACATGTATGTATTAAAGCATATGAGTTCCCCCTTTAACCACGGTATCTGGGACCGCCCACAGGTGAGACGACGCAGGTGCAGTAAGTAGCCTAGGATTCAGGTAGACCCGACCCTGCGGTATAACCTGGGCGGAGGGAACCGCGGATTCCTTCTGAAAAAACATCAGGACTCAGGCTTCCCTGGCCTGCTCACGCACCGTCCAATGACGCGCACACCAGTTGGTGACTCTAAATGATCCGTTGTTCCTGTATGTGGTAAACCAGCTGGCCACCTGTCCATAGTGTGGCCCTGTATCAGCCATGTCAGTCCTCTGCGACTTTGCATGGATGACCGGTATAGACAATGGATGGATGGATGGATGGAGGCCCGATGACAATAAAAAGATAAAACCAGAGAACAGGCGGACTACTGACTCCAATCCCGTTAAAACATCCATCAGGATTTTGCCATCAGTGTCCGAGGCTGAACTACTTTCCCAGTTCCCATTGAGCCACTACCGGTCTGGCTTCAGCAAGATGGAGACCCAGAAGGCTCGGATCTCCTCTATGTGTAAGTACCTTAAGGTTTAAAATGTTATTTATCTGTTTTCATCGCCAGTTTGCGCTGCAGGTTTGTAGTGGGGCCAATTACAGCGATGTTGCGTGGACTAGTGGTTGTAAATCGATTGTTTTCGGTGGGTAACTTTGTTTAGTTGTGCGTCTTAGTCACTGGTGTGCTCCACCTTGCAGACTGAGGACGTGATGGTACCGGGGCGGACAAACAGAGCCGGAGTTGCTGCTGTAACTGGTTTTGTGTTGGTTAGAGATGCTGAAGATCTTGGTGCATCTACATAGCAGCAGTGATGATCGTTTGCAGAACTCAGATGTTACTTTGGCCACTATGGAAAAGGTGCATTGGCTGTGTGGAAGTCAGTGATCAGGTGAATGAGAGCAACTGCAGACGTCAGGATACAGACTGTGCGCACTGAACAGCAAGGCAAAACATACACAGCTGCTGGTGAACCATAAAGCAACTGTAATTGCCTTATGCCTTTACATATGTAAGCCACAAGGTGACAACGAGATCACATGTACAGTAGGCACCTCATCCACCCTTTTTAAGTGCTCTTTCTCATCTAAAAAAACATGTCACATGGTCCAGCCCTTGTAAAATCTGGTCCATAACCAACCGCGAAAATTGCACAGGAAACACCATAGCTGAGACACTGATACTTGTGTCTGTATTAATAGTCAATATGTTTCTGACACTGCATCTAACTGCAGCTGGTGGTAGGCAAACATGTCGGCAGTGTTTGGTAGAAGGTATGCCTCCTCCTCCTCCTCAGATACACTGATTGACATGACCATGTCACCACTGAGTCACAGTAACTTCGGGAGCTGCCCCTATCCAGTTCCTTCTTGCCATCGTTCCTGAGTGCAGAGAGGGAACACGTCGAGCCTTAGAGAAGATAGATGTGGTATCTGGTCATCAGAGAGCACCGCCTCATACTGCACTGGCATCATTACGTAGCCTTGAACAGCAATGCTTAGCTCGAGTATGACTTCAGCTTGAACTGGGAAGCCGGTTTTGATTGAAAACTGGTGAGGTTTGTCGTGTGATCTTCCCAATATACCACTGACACTGCTGACCCTGTATCCAGTGGCATAGTGGTGCCTTTGCCCTCCATTGCAACATCAACTGTGCATCCATTTTCCCAGCCTGAGGTAGAGTACACTGCACACAGTCCAAAGAGCTCAGTGTCATCATCTCCTCGTTTCTCTCAGTTACTACACACTGAGTTAGTAAAGTGACTTTACTCTTTCAGCAAGCAATAGCAGTGTGTCCAATTTTACAGCAGACGTGGCACTTTTGGTTTTTAAATCTGCAGTCTCGTGCTGGGTGCTTCCCATCGCACGAATTGCTGCACCCCAGTGTCCTTTAAATCCCTTTTGGCCCTTAGCTTTGTCATTATTTTCCCATCTGAACTGTTATGTCTTTGAAAATTAAACTGTTCTAACTGTAACACGTACTTTCTAGTCTGTACGGCATATTTCAAAGCACTTGGCACAGCTGAAGACAAAAGATTGCATCTCAGTCATGCAGCAAAACATGTATACACTCCAGCATCATTCAGTTATGTCCACAGCTCCAGACTCTCAGATATAAATCAAAATCCTCCTTCAACTCATTAGATTCATTCACTCAACCCACTTGCATGGCTGTGTTAGCCTGCACAGTGTTATCTGATAGCTCTTTACAATCCTCATTGCCACATATCGTGTATGGGCTGGAACTCTGTGAGCAGGTGAGTGAGATGAGCTCAAACACACAACAGGATAGAAGCTGTGCACAGGTAGCAGTGTGACACGAAACATACGCAGGCTCGCTTAATTTTTAGCCAACCAAAAAGTTATAATCACCATTGCCTTTGCATATAAAAATCCACAAGGTGGCAACAAGACCACTGTGTTACACCCTCCAAACAAACCGTTATAGCCAAAAGCCTCCAAAGCCAGACTTCCAGCTGAGGGAAGCGCTGACGTTAATGTGTGTTAAACAGCCAGGTTAGAGTATCCCATTAAGAATGGTTGGATGAATGGTGAGAGATGGATGGAGGGGAGACTCGAGGTCATATTCTCTATATTCTCTCTCTCCATGAGTCAGAGGCAGTCAGGCTAGTCTGGATACTCTGGTCCAGTGGAGCCTGAATCAGTTCAAGCAGGCTCCATGTAGAAATGCACTTCTCAGACAGGCACATGATTACCAAAGAATGTAGACTGCATTGACTAAGAGCAGCAGAAGCAGTTTCTCTGCACATGTATTGCTATAATAAATTAGTAAGAATACATTAATGCGAAAAACAGCGTGTATTGCTGGATCTTGTGGGGTTGGGTGAATGAGCCAAGTGAGGCCAGAGCTCGTCAGGGGATTGGTGTGTGTGTACATGTCGAGGGCAGTGTAGTGTTTAATGAGAAATTTGGAACGGAGGCTGGTCACTCAACTACCCATATAACAGAGTCAATGTGACGTTAAAGCAAATACCCGACTGCAGACGTAACACTTATTTGTAACTTAGATATATGCACAGCTCTGTAATTTACTACATTAATATTAATTACTGTGGCCGTTTTATGGATTTAACTGCATAACTTGTTTGTTCTACTCATTTTAATTCTATGGCACGCTAAACATTCAACACAATCATCATTAGCTTGGTCCACACATATATTATTTGATTAGCATCATTCATGTGAAGAGGGAATGATGTTTGACATCACAGCCTGTGTCTTGACAGTTGCCCCGCCCACACCCCTTAATATTCTTCTTCTGTGTCTTTATTTCTGTCCACATCAGTCCTCAGTTTTTTCCTGTCAGCTGTACTAAAGCGGCACTGCTCACATCCTCTCCTCCTCTCATATAGGCCACTATTTATATTCTGTCTGCTCATTCCAGCAAGAACAAGCCCATACTGAGTAAAATGTTCGTAGGACAACTAAACAACAGTCTTTTTCTGTGTTCATTATCCAGTACTGACACAGCACACCATGTTTTTTTTCTTTTTGCTTTGCATTGCCACTGGTAGTTGAAAGAACTACCAGAAAAACAATTCATGATACTTATCATTATCAGATAGAGAGTCAGCTCAAGTAGGTTTGATCATTTTCATTAGTTGAAACGTATCACCTTCAATGTCATATGATGTCTGTATTTGTATAGTGTGTTTGGTTAGTGTTTTTGACTGACCTGGTCCTTTACTGGTGAAAATGTTACATCATACAGTGTCTCTGGCTAACAGCCTTTTTTATTCTCTCCTTCTCGGCTACACCTCTCCTTATCTTCTGACTATGACAAGTGTCCATTTTATATTGCAACTTCAATTACAGGTAGATGGTCGACTAAAGCAATAGATGGTTGCCATGTGCACAAAATAACATTATTTACTACGCTGCAGTGAAAGGAAGAGGCCACCCGTAGTAAACAAAACTAAACAAACAAAAAAAACTTAACAGAGAAATCTGTTGTTGATGTCCAACCATTTGGCGATAGCACATGTATGTATGTATGTATGTATGTTCCACAGACTAATTCAAATAAGTGCTGAGTTCCAAATACTGAGAGAGAACTGCTTCTGGCGTGTGAATATTCAAAGATAGATTCAACCAGGCAAGAAGTGACTAAACAGATCCAAGGTCTGAGACTTGATGAGGGCCCAGGGCACGAGTGCCCTCACCTTTTGTCGCTCGTGGTCCTCTTCTGCAACAGCTCACTGAGTCTGCAGACAGCACACACTTACTCACTAGCTTTGGAAATTTATGAGCTTTCCTAATATAGTGTATTGCATTATTTCTTGTGATAATAACTTGTGAACTCCTCAAGGCACTGATTCTTTTGCATTGTAAGTTGGAAAAACAATTTTACGAGAACTAAAGAGCCTTTAATTGATTAAACATTGCCATGGGGTATAAATTTGATGAAGTTTAGAATAGAAGAGCACTGAACACTCTACTGTTCACTAGAGTGGAAAATTGTATTTGTCTTTGTGATAAACAGTAGTCCTGGGGCCTGTAATACAAAACAGGATTTGGGGTTTGCATGGTAACTTTAGGGTTAATTCTGGGTTTTCCATACTACAACGGTGGTTCACTTCTTACCTGGATACATCTCCATGGTAATTTATGCTGATGGCTAACCTAGTCTGGAGTAGATTATGTTCCAGGTTGATATTGCTGGGAATAAAAGCACCGGCTCCTGACCAATCAATTCTCTTGGCATCACTGTTGTTAGGTGTATAAATATTATACCAGAAGTGTCAAAAACAAACACACCACAACATTACATATGAGCAAGAGGCCAGTGAAGAAGAGGAATACACACATGTGATTCCTGTCAGAGCCATCCCATAATGATGGAGCAATGATTTTATTTAATTTTACCCTTATGAAGTGAGGCATTTACAAAGTCAGTAAATGTCAGTCAGTCATTCTCTGCCAGCACTTTCAGCTCTTTGCTGCAGCAGCTGTGCTGCTCTTTGTCTGGATTTGATCTCTCAGCTCTTCATGTTGCTGCAGAATTATTGTCTGCTCCTCGTTATGACGTGAAATATGCCACTCTGCTGCTGCTACTGCTGTCAGACGTGTCCATGTTTGTGATCGGTCATATGCTGCAAATGCCGCCCCTTTCATGTGCACGCCCTCATACCTAGACTGGGAAACCCTGGGTTGACCTACGGTGTTGATGATGACCATCTCTGTGTGAGCATTTAGCCTGATTGCGATTGTTAGGTTAAGTGAAGCCAGGTAACTGGAAGACACCCTGGGTCTGTTGAACCTGCTTCATAGTACAGGGCCCAGTAGACTAAATGAGATATCATGACAGTGTAGCACCTGTATTTTCTTATTTTTAAGATGATGTACCTGAGATTTCTGGTGTTAGCTTTAAGTGTGTGATTGGTCTCAGGGGTGAAATTTCCCCTACTTTTTCCATTTGTTATTCCATTCTTTTCACACTGGACCCTCTGCTCCACCCACCAAGTATTTCTTTTTTTATGCCTTACACAATTTAGCACTCAGGGCTGAGTTGACATCTTGGCATATTATGTGTGACTTACAGTAGGGAAGTGTATGATGGGCTCAGCAGAAATGAAGTGGACTAAAAATATACTTCCGAAGATGAACTGGCCAAGACATGACTCCTGCTTTAAATGTCATTGTAAAATCTGTCAGACATGGCTCATATTTTGGTGCCTCACCAACACCTCTCCTCACATAATTACTAGTGAAAAGAGCGTGGCCTGTTGTTGAGTCAGAACTGATGAGACACTTGTTGCCTGACTACATGTCTGACCCGTAAGTCACTCCATACCAAACTTTTAATTTAGTTTAGATTTGTGTCGCACAGATTTGAGGAGATGGTCCCTCTGACGTACTACAGTGACTCACAATATTTCGTCATGCCCTCTGAGATAATATCTGCCCTGACCAGCAAAAACCAACTGGAAAATATGTACTTTACAATATGTGACACACACAGTCTATGTCGTACTGTATATGACTTCCAACTAGTTTAGTTTCTGCACACTGGCCTAAAGCGAAGGTCCTGTGAGCCTGGAACACACACAGGAGCCTGCAAACAATAATAGGAGTAATGAGTTAACTGCAGCATGAGATCATTAAAATGAACAGTGCTTCTATCTGACTTGCTGTGCCTCAGGCACTGAGGCCACATTTACCGATTTCATGATTATGTCTGTGCGTTGTCTATTACAAAACCTAATTGTCAATTTTGCTTCTACTTTGTGATGATGGAAAAATGAAACAATTATCCTGTGCTTTTCACCACATGGGGCCAGATATGTTGAGCAGAACAGGCCGGGGTTTACTGATGTGTGTTGTTTGAATGTAACAGGCTTTTAATTGGTTTGTCCCCCAGTGAGACCAAATTAATTTAGGAGAAAACTGCTTTTGGTCCCAACGTTATTGTGTAAAGACAATTTAATATTTAACGCATCATGTTATCAATTGTGGTGGCACCTCTGTCAGCATCAGCATCCAAATGATGCTTCATTCATGAGGTTGTCTGAGACAAGGCAAAAGAATGGGGATGGGAAAAGCTCATATCAGCCAACAATTCCGCCAAACGGAAGCCGTGTTCTGTTGATTAGAAACAAAGTGTAACCTCCCTGACTGAAGCACTGTTCACTGGCATAGACTTTAGGGCCCATCCACACGGAGAAGGGTTTTGGAGTATCTGCAAAACTTTTTCATTTTGGCGGTTCGTCCACATGGAACCGGCGTTTTTGGAGCCCTAATACTAATGGTATTTTTAAAAAAAAATGGGTCCTAGAGTGAACAAATCTCAAAACGCCACCCTAGCGTTTTCGTGTATAAACAACCAAGACACATCTTTTGTGCAACGATGATGTCACAGCCCCTCCTCTGTAACCTGTAAACACTGCCACACTGCTAGACATCGTGTAACAACAACAACAATGGCAGACTACTGTCAGGTCCCTCGGACATTGCGGCTGAAACGTGTCCATTATTTCGGCATATTTGATCCTAACACGACTCCCAGTCGACATTATAGAGTACTGAACCACTAGAATCAGTTCATTAAAAAAGACTTGTTCAAAAAATCCATTCACCAAATCGTTCAGTGCTTGGCAGGAGCCTGCACAGTGCATAGTCTGACTCCCTGAACTGATACACAGCCCAAAGATTCATGAGCTCACGTTCATGTTCGTAACGACACACAACACTACAACACTAGTTTCAGTACTACGTTCAGTAAACGTCAGGTTCGCGAACGTGTCAAAGTGTCGCTTGCAAATGTCCGTGTAGTGCATTTAGTGAATGTACCGTTTATCAGTATGTTCAGTGAATGTACTACATAATGAACGCAAACCCTCTGCCCTGAGTGACAGTACATTCACTGTGTGTAGAACATTCACTGAACTTACTGATGAACGGTACATTCACTGAATGTACTACACAGATGAAGAGTGACACAACCCTACTTTGAGTAGTACTTTAGGGAACGTGAGCCCTCAGCCCTGAGTGACAGTACGTTCAGCGAATGCATCACTGAACACGCACCGTTCCCTTGCAATGAGAGTCTCGGCCTCCAGATTGGCGAGTGATTCATGGACCTCACTGCAGTTCCACTGCCGGCCTGCATGCTTGCTGCTGAGCTCAGCTGAACTGAGAAAAGATTTATTTAGGGAAAGCTCAGTTTCCCAGGCCTTAGTTACACGAAGCATAACACGCCACAAAAAACTCCTAACTTCTATCATGTTAATTCTCAGTACAGCCACAGAGGATAACAGGAAGTATTTTTTTTCCTCTATGTATTTGGTGATGGAGGCTCTAGCTGCAAGTGTGCTGTTTGGGAGGACACTTTGTCTTCCTGTGACTGTAAACCTTTCAGCAGCAACAAAAAAAGGCTGCTGGCCTTGGTGTATTTTTTGAATCCACTGATAGGTCAGTGGGTCTAAAAATGGTTGAAGCGTCTCTGTTTAAAGCAGAGCTGAGATACCAAATGCACATTCACATTAAAGCCATTGCGATCCTCTCAGCTTTGTTTGTAATATAAAAATAGGTTGCAGTAGCGTTTGGTGATGCTCGAGAGAACAAGAGAGTGGAGGAGAAAGAGAGAGGAATAGAGAGAAATGGCTGAAGCAACCAGACATGGCACAGCCTAAAGGAAATCCAGAGAAATTAGAAAGCTATGGGGGAGACATTGAAACTGGGGGAGGGTGAATGGGAGATTCCAGCATAAGTATAACCCATGGTCCAACGCACCATAAGACCGTGTAGAACACCCCCTCGAGAGATCAAGTTTGCTGACCACAAACTTTTAGTTGTAGCAACTTCAGCACAGACAGCCAGATAGCAAGGTACTGCTGTCTTTGTAGCCAAGAGCCAACCATGATCAAAAAAGCCACTCATAGCCACAAATAATGCTCAGAACAGCACCACACTTGGTGATGCATTACCAAATACGTCAGTGTTCCTATCTGTTTCTAACAATAACTAGCGAGTGTTAATAGGGAAGTGAACGGAGTTGAGTTGCTGGCACACTTTGTTGAGTCAGCAAAGTGTGCCTGCATTTTTGGATTAAATGACACTGGACTCCTCACTTTTCTACTGCATTCAGTAATCCACTTGTTAGGGCTTCTGCATTAGTAGGAAGCTGCTGGAGGAGAGTGGGTGAGTTCTGTTTTCGTCTCTTTTCAATAAAAACCAGGCAAAGCTAGCAGGTGTTCGATGCCTCATACTATGTGCTGGGACCCTATTTGTACTGTTGATGAAGTATGGTGCTGCTCTGAGCATTATTTGTGGCTATGAGTGCCTTTTTTGATCATGGTTGGCTCGTGGCTACAAAGACAGCAGTATTTTGATATCTGGCTGTCTGTGCTGAAGTCGCTACAACTAGAGAAGTTTGGAGTCGGCAAAGGGGCTGTTCTACTCGGTCTCACGGTGCATTAGACCATGGGTTAAATTTTACGCCGGAACATCCCTTTAACACAGCCACGCAGCATAAATGAAATACCTTATTAATATCATATTAAGCCAATTTCCATATAGGGTAATGTCCATGTGAGGGGATGTTACAGCAGGCAGAAAACTGCAGCTCATTACAAATGACATAACCTAAATCTGCTGTTTTATGTCCTGCAAGCTTATCTCTATTCCTCCAATATAGAGGGCTTCTTAGTCAACAGAGATAAGGGTAATGTATTTTTACAGATAAAAGACACATTGTTACCCATCAAACATGTTATGCTCTTCAGAAGTTCAGATTCTGTCCATCATGCAAAACCATTAGGGAGGCATCTGGTCAGTCCCAAAATAATTCTGCAGCACAAGACAACAACCCTAAACACAAAGCCTGGGTCATAAAGAATTACTCTCAGTGATATGAGGAACAAGGAGTCCTTCAGTGGTAGTCTGCAATTACATGACAAGACAGAAGACACTGAGACAGGATACTTAGAACCATTTATTTACCAAGTTCCTGGAAACACTGTGCAGGACAGACTAAATGGTTTACAAGTTTTCAAAGAGCGGAAGAAAAAAAAAAAAGAAGGAAGTTTGTGAATATTGTTGACATAATGTTATACCTGATGAAATGGATGACAATTTGTGTTAGGATATAAAAAGTAAAAAACCAAGGAACACACTTGTTTTCAGATTTTCAGAAAGATCACTGAAAGAAACATAGCTTGACAGGAGTGACCTACAGTGCAACAGTGGCAAGCCCAAATGTGAGGTCATGACTTTGGCTCTTTTCTAATACAATGGAGTGATTGAAAACTGGTTTTCCTCCAGAAGCTCATCTCAGTGGACCGCTCTCTTTCAGGGAGCAGCTGTGTTTCAGTCACAGACGTGACATGGTGAAATCCACCATTATGTGAGAACTACCACCAAGAAAATGCCTTCTTTTCTTCTCCACCTCGGAGCATTGTGAATACCATTGGTAGTGTTTTGTCACTAATTTGATTTTCTTGTGATCAGTTCCTTGAGACCAGATGTGTGGAGATAGAATGTCAACTCGTAATTTATGCAATATTGCGAGCAGCAAAGCAGCAAGTAAAGTTTATATTAATTGGGCTAATAGTTATGTGTGCTTTTGTTCTTAAGCTCCTGTGGATTGTGTAGGTACAGGGACTGAATTGGCACAGGAGACAATATCACTTTGGACTGTTTGTCTATATTTATCTGTATTTTTCTGAATTCGTTCCATTTGTTGTCCAGTACTGTTTTCACACTTTTCACAACAGCTCCCTGTAGAAACCTCTCAGGCCTCTTAAGTAACTTTATAGCAAATCTAATATTGTTACGGCACTGTGGACAGTTAACGCCACCGTGCATTAGTGAGCTGTGAAGATCAGATGGAAAGAATGACCAAGAACTTTTGAGCTGTGAGGGTCTTTGAGCAGATGCTTTCTGGTAATAACTGAGACAGTTTCTCTGTATTCATGGAGTGCAGTCACGTTCTCTCCATCAACAGATAAAGCTCCAGCAGATGAAGAGGGAGAAGAAGAAGGCATAGTGATGCAGACCAGCATAACATAAAGGCATCATGGATCATCAGTTCCCAACGCTCTCGGGCCTTGTGCTTTTCTCCTAGCACCACTCAGGGCATTCACTAACTTTATAAAAGGGGCCATGGATTAATTCCTCCAGCCCCCGGTGCCCACTGCACTATGAAATGCTCTAAATGCTAAAGACTGAATACTATCAGAGCTCTCTTTTCAAATACCCATTGCCTACGGCGTCTTACTGCGTTATGCCTCATCTCACAGAAAGCCCTGACACAGTGACACAAAGATTGTAAAAGACGGGTTTCTGCGCTGAGGAAGATCGTTGATCAAAATGCTTGATATTGCCCAAATGTCAGTTTTCTGGGAACAGACGGCATATATTCGGTATACAGTATCTTTAGGCGTTTTTATCTGTCAGCACCCAAATAACAATTTTAATAAAGCTGCTTTTGCTTTATAAAAAACAACAAGTTGTTAAACAGAAAAGGAAAATGCCAAAGACAAAAAGGCACACACTGTTAACACAGGTGGGAGATGCACACCTCTTCATTTGAGAGCTTCATAAGATCTTGCTTCAGGACTATTTGAATACATTAATAGCAACTGAGGACACAGATGGAAATCTGCCCATGATTAGTTACACAGTAAAATCTGAACAGCCAAAGCATGATGGTCAGGAATGACCTCATATTGAAACCACCTGCTGAGCATTTACCTCATTGAAATGATGAAATACAGAAGAGAAGAATAGGGAAATACAGGAAGTACCAGAGCACACTGAGACAAAGACCCCTCCAAACATCACACATTGCAAAGGTAATTATTTGCAATCACCATGGCTGCTCCTCCCGAGGGGGGCTGGGTAAGGTGGAGATGGGGGGGCTGAACCCTTTCCATTCGACCTCCCTCAGAGCTTTGACTGACCTTGAACCTGCAGTGACCCCCGGTAATTTACTGGGGCCAGACTTACACAATCACTGCTGGGCTTCAGAAATGAGAGGAAGACAAGAGAAAGAGCACGTCTGATTGCTGGAGAGCAACCAAACACTCAAACCGGAGCCATGTCTGTGAAGCATTTCAGTCTTATTTCAATAACCTTCACAAATGAAAGACCACAAAGACACAGTGTTGTGGTTACACTGTGAAATTGGTTGCTCCGGAAAATCAAGTCATGCCTCCCAGCGTGACATTCAATTTGATGTCACCTGTTTGGAGAAAAAGCAAGATGCATTTAGTTTTGTGTGTATTAAATGTCATCTGGAATTATAATACAGGCTCACAGGGAGCCTAGTTACAATACAATGACAGTATTGCAAGGTGGTGCTTTGTTTGATTGGTTTTGTGTTTGTGTGTTTGTGTGCCGCACTCTGAAGTATTTATTCACGTTAATGTCTGTCCAGTGTTTGTTTTTTGTTTTTGGTTGATAACGTATGCAGCACCTTTGACTTAAAGCTGTGGGCGACATTTTAAATAAGAACAAAGGAAGCTATAATTTACCGTCTGTTCGAGCCTAAAAATAATAACCTGCGACCCCCAACATGACCCTTGTCTGAACTAATGGTCCCAGTCCCCACAAACACCATGATTCATGAGCCAGGAGGTAGCAAGAAGGGGGCAGGAGGTCAGCCCCAGTAAACATGGCGTCACCAATATTTAATGACTGCTTTTCAGCAGCTTTTTCCTTGAATTGCAAATTGGACTTCAAAGTCTAAACTAAACCAGCTGCTATGAGGATGCTTATATGCATCTATATCTGTGTAATGGTTTCCTCAGAGGTGTTCTTTATAAGTTCCCATGGGAAAATGTGGCCATTGCATTTGACCTGTCCTCATTCCAGTTCAGTTTTAAAGCCAGGTATTTTGTCAAGGGCAATGGCAGTAGGATCCCTACAAAGGAAATTGGTGCACCAGGAAGTAGAGCTGCGGAACCACGGGGAGAACATCACAAACACACAACATCAAAGTCTCCATTTTCTTCAGATTAGGGTCACGATACGTTCAAAGCCAAAGGAGCAGCAACTCTGTGCATGACATGTCACACAAACTTAATCCAGAGCTCATTTCCTTAGACCCCAGTTCAGTGATATGAACAGAGAAATGCCTTTTTCATCATTTCATTTCATATTCGTTTTGCATGTTTCTCAGGACCTTACATCCTATTTCATGTGACATGGTTTAGATTACTTTGGGCAACCGACCTCTGTTGGAAAATGCATTATTTTACATTTGAAGTCAAATGAAATCTCATTGATTCCTCATTGACTGACTGAATAAAGGCTGAAGTTGCATTTCTATAAATAAAACACTTCATATGAATAAACAAATGAAAATGGAAAAAAGCGGAATGATGACTTTATTTACATTTTGCAAGTCATAGAAAAATGGCAAACTTTTGACTTTTCTTTCACTCCATCTGTTTTGTGCTTGCATGAGCACAACTAAGTCTTTGTGCATGTGAATATAATTATGTCACAAGAGATGAAGGTTATGGATCATGACACTGTTTTTGTGTTGACTACTTCTCTCTGCAGATTCAGTCCATCACTGTTATCCAAGGTGACCCAGATATCCTGGGGAAGCGGTAGCTACATGTATACAACATTTTCATTTACAAATCGCATTTTACACCTTGCAGAGTGACTATGTTGAAGTCTGTGTCGTTAATTACATTTCATTTAATTTCAATTTCTTTGATCACTGTTCCTATAAGTCTCCATATTTGCATCTTTCTGCATGTACTGCTTTGTTTCCTCTATTAACGTTTCAATGGGTATTTGTATTTTCGTATGTAGTTATGTTTTCTAGAGGGTTTTTATTAGTCCATTTGATGTAATCTTCTTAATAAACATTTTCATGCCTTCAAGAAGCTTCAAGATTGCTTCAAACTGAAGTTGCTAGAAATCAAACACGTTCCAGTGCTTACACTTCTCGGTCAAAAACCTCCAAACTCCTGCCGCTCAAAATGAAAATGCTTTTAATTGTTTCTGAATTACGTCACTTTAAGTTCAGTTGAGCTGAACAAAATAGCCTCTGTGTGAGAAATGAGCTATCGGTCACGACACAGTTGCACCATCTCGCTGTGCAGTTGCTCTCTTGGTATGTGATGTTTGTAACAGGACGAAATGGTTCAGAATCCTCCTGCCTGGTTGTCATGGAACGTCTTGCTATGTCTCCACTGCCCACGGCTTACTTCCCCCTCTTTCTGTCTGTCTGGCTGATGGCTCTCACTTTCTCTCTCCCTCTTGCCTTTTCCCTTTTTGCTCTTTTTTTCTCGCCTTGGCTGAGATAAATAGGAGGTATTTAACTCTGATGTGAGAACATAATGTCTGCTGCTCAGTAAAAACTACATTTGTCAGTGCCACAGTGCTTTTTGCCTGGGGTAATTGTGTGGCATTGTCTTGCAAGGCTGCCTGGAGATATTCCTGCCACAGAAAAGGGAGTGAGGTCGGTGGGAGAGGGGAATTTTGTGGAAATGAAAAGAATGTGTTGTTCTAGTATGTGACACATGCGGCGGCCTGTATGATTAATTGTGCCATTAGCAGATGCAACCACTTCCACTCCATTTTGATCATCCACATCCTTAACATCTTAATTCTTGTTTTTGTAGTACATGGTTTAAACATTTTTTGATTTGGCTCATGCTCCAGGGAGGGATCATTAAATTCCACATGTGGTTTAATTTATCTACTTTTTTCTTCGGTATTAAATAACACATGTTTATTTTGCAGTGATCTGGATTTGAGCCAGAAGGAAGAATGTGTTTCCTTATCTTAGCACATCGTAACACACAATCACATTACAGTAACTGACCTCAGACTGTAAATCAAACTAAAATAATATTTATAAGGCTCACCATTTGTTGCGCTAATGGAAAATGCAGTCGTTGAGCATGGCCTCTATGCTTAATTTGGAGATTTCCCATACAGTAACATCATAAACTGTCTTTTGGATTTCCCCCCTGACCTTTGAAAAGTTACTCTGAATGTGACTTGAACATTTGTAGCGCCCTCAGTGGGTTTCCTATAAGGCTGCAGTGAAGTACTCTCTCTGTAAGAGGGACTTGGCTGATTGTCTTGAATCACTGATGGTGAGGAAAGCACCTCCTGGGGAATAAAGTGCTCACCTGCACTGGGTTTTCTCTTAACCCACAATCAGTACCTAAAAGAAAAAAGTCTTTGGCTGAAAGAATGAGTGGTTACATTGTACCCCTGGTTTCTTTGAGCAGATTTGCAGCCTTCAAAGAGCTCGATAGGCAGCTGTCATTCTGCCAATCAGGACAGACCCATTAATCCCACCCAGTCAGCAGCATTGAAAATGGACATTATTTAAATCCAGTATCCGTGATAATGGCCAGAGGTCTCCACTTGTGCAAATAGAACTGTAGTTCCAAGGTTATGAGGGATAAACTGTGCTCTGTCTGACACAGACCTCTCCCCACAATGGACTGCATACGCTTAAAGGGGGAACTGCCCTCAGAGTGGGCAGAAAACCTGACCAGTAGCCAGTGTTGCCCTGAGATCTTTTTTTGTCAGCAGCAGTGCTGATGTGTCTGTGTCCATGACGATGTGACACTGGCACGCCACGTATTTATGCATACCAAAATAGCTTCAAATTAAATGACCTTAGAAACATTATGGATAGGATTATTTTTATTTGTCTCAATTCACAGCTTTTCACATTACTGTATGTGCAAAAATTGAATTTCAAAAACCTAAATGTCACAACACAGATAATTAGTTAATAATTGGCAGTGGCTTCTGCATTGAGACATTTTCCCGAGCTAAAATAACAATAACAACAGTGTCAGTTAAGTAAATCTTGCCTGCACTTTTTTCCTCAACACATTTTATTCCTTAGATAGGCAACATGTAACCAGCATTTTTACAGCATATTTACTCCTTTCGAGCAGCATTTTGATGTGGTGGTTGGAACTTTTGCCTCTCAGCAAGAAGATTCTTTCTAGGTGGAGTTGCATGTTCTCCGCAGGTCTGTGTGGGTTCCATCCTGGTTCTCCAGGTTCCTCCCATAGTCCAAAAACAGGCACACTAGGTTAATTGGTGACTCTAATTGCTCATAGTGTGTGAATGTAAGTGTGTTTGCATCATTTGTCTCGATTTGTCGGTCCTGCACTGGCATCCTATCCAGGGTGCACCCCACCCTCGCCCTGTGTCAGAGCTGGAATTGGCTACAGCCCCCTCTGTGACCCTGCAAGCAAAGGCAGTATAGACAATGGATGGATGGATTTACTCCTCTTTTTAGCTTAAAAAGTGACTAATATCATATGAAAATTGAAATGTAATGGAACTATCAGGACAGATGTAAGTTACAGTCAAAGCCTTACCTGACCTTTACTTATCAGACAGGTAAAGGGGTAATAATTAATTAGCATAATTAGGCATAAGATTACAGCAGAGTCGCAGATTTCCTCACCTTGTGGAACACACTAGTTATGTTGTGAGATTGCTCACGCTGGACATTCAGGTAGTCAAGACAAGCCGCTAATTAATGTGACTTCCTGTGAATGTAGCTAACAGTTGGTTACATAGCAGCCAAATAACATCCTGTTCATGTGAGCCTGTCTTGGGGAGATGTTTTCTTTTCCAGCAGCGGGGGAAATAACGTGCGGCTTTTCTCTGTCATAGGGAGCTGCAGCGTTTCTTAACCGACATGCTGTAGCTCAGACTGTACATTTACTGCCGTATTGACAGCTTAGTGCAAATCTCTTCCCCTGCTCAGCTCTCATCAAAAGCTTGTCATGCACTGCTCTGTTCCCTAAAGCAGCTGCGCTACTGTAATGTTGCATTTTTACGTAGATGTCTCTTTAAGAATGTGCGGAGGATTCAGGAGAATTTGAGGCTCTGCCTGATGACTAAAAAAAAAATCCAACATAACACTGAGTGATGCCATCCTCACACAGTCATTATTTGCCTATTAATATTGATTGTGTGAAATTCCAGCACCAGTGGTGCACTGCTGCTGAGTGACTATAGGGGAAACATGGGTAATGTTGCATTTTTACGTAGATGTCTCTTTAAGAATGTGCGGAGGATTCAGGAGAATTTGAGGCTCTGCCTGATGACTAAAAAAAAAATCCAACATAACACTGAGTGATGCCATCCTCACACAGTCATTATTTGCCTATTAATATTGATTGTGTGAAATTCCAGCACCAGTGGTGCACTGCTGCTGAGTGACTATAGGGGAAACACTGAAAAACAGCAAACAGCAGAAACATGGTGGACATCTGCACCTACTGAACTAGGTGGGGGTTCACCTTACAACAGAAACACATGGCTTTGTCTGAGAAAACAACTTCAACAGAAGGTTCTGGTTTTACACGCATGTTCATATCAGCTTGCTATTTTATTTGATTAAATACAAAAACATGTCAGTTAGTAACATCTGTAAGCATTTATATGATCTGACCTGTTTTAAAAAAATACTTGATACTTGAAATAGACAAAAATACATTTGCCTGTTTTTATTTGTTTTTTTAAAAGATAATAAAGACACTTCTTAAACCAAATTAGACATGGCGACAAATGAAATGATTTTTTTTCTGTTTGTCTTGTTTTACAGTATAATGTCTTTCCACTTATGCACAACGTCCTGTGTTCCTGGAAGCAAATATTTAGACATGTAGATGTGAACCAAAGTGCATTGGGGCTGTGAAGCATCTCTTTGTGTCCAGAGCTCGCCACCTTCCCAAGCCTCCCAGTCATTCAAATGGTAAACCAGCAGAACCAACTCTTAATTCATTGAGCAGCATTAACAGTCCGGTCCAGCTCCCAGCACTCCAGCCTGACTCACTGTTTCCCACTACTTTCTCCGAACAGAGAAAAGGAAAGCATTTACCATGAGAAAAGAGACGGAGAGGAGAGTTAGAGAGCTGGATGTGGCACGCTTAATCTGTAATCTGTCTCTGCCATTTTAATTCGAAGCATGTCTTGCTCAGGTTTGTGTGTGTGTGTGTGTGGGTGTATGTGTGTGTATCCTTTTATAAATAAATAAAAAGAATAAAAAAAAGAAAGCAATCACAGTTGCACATTTAGTTTGCCCTTGTATTTCAGGACAATGCATTACAATAAATAATAAAATATGGGAAAAAAACAAGTGGTTTCCCTGGTTCTGTGAACCTTCAAAAGGCTCTATAGTGCGGTGGCCCAGACAGGTCAACACAATGTATACAAAAGCCACAACATACAAAAGTCTGCATTGTTGCTTTTGTGTTAATGTTTTGGCTTAATTTGCATTCATTTGTTGCTCTTGCATCCATTAAGTGGCTTTTGTTTTTGTGTTGTGTTTTGCATTATGTTGACCCGTCTGGGCCATGACGGTGTTTGTGGTGGTTCTTGTGGTTGTGGCTCTGGAGGTAGAGCAGATTACCCACTTATCAGAAGATCGGTGGTTTGATCCCCGACTTCTTAGGAACGATTTATCTGCTGGCTGTGCGTCAGAGTGTGAGTGTGCAAATGGGTATGATATATGAATTTGTGAATAAAGAACACGGGACCGCACGGTGGTGCAGTGGTTAGTACTGTTGCCTCACAGAAAATAGGTAATGGGTTTGAGCCCCTTTCTGGGTGGGGATGTTTGAACATTGCAAGTGTTGTAAAGTGTGGTGGTCTCTAAGCCAGAGAAAGGCTATTTAAGTCCACTTACCAAGGTCATATTTACATATTTACACTTCCTTAGATCATATTTAAATCCCTACACACATTTTTGGCCATTTACAGCCATTTGGAGGTTCAGGAGGTTAAACTGTGCCCACAACAACTCATCCACAGGCATGAATCACAGTGGTTCTGTGTCATTTTGCCAAAATGCTCATAGTGCAACCACTCCTCCTCACATACCTTCAGATATAACCTATACCAGCGACAGCATCGGGGTTAACGGACCGTCATTGTCACTGTAACAATAACAAGTGGGTGGTAAAGATTGAGGATGTGTTGAGGTTTGGGAATGAAAACTACTTTGTTGGTTTAGGAAGGTTCAGGTTTTAAAGAAGCACTTCCTGAGGTTTAGAGGAATTTAATTGTCACAATAATAAACATGTGGTTGAGGTTGTCAAACAGTATTGGAATAAAAGAAACAACAGGACAAAACCATGTGTGTAAATGTGTAGAAGAACTTCAGCTGCTGCTTAGCCTCACAATTTCATGATGGGGTGGGGGGCTTGAAGAACATCTGTCTGCGAACATAAAGTGACTGCAGGAGATGCGTGTCTGGCATTCAACACAATGTTTTGTGGCGAAACCCATGTTAATATCCAACAGCCTCTTGAACATCCACTTAATTACAATCGATTTCTCTCAGCACGCCCCCCGGCAACATTAAAATTGAAGCATGACGCAAAGACAAGTCCATGTTCTGCTCCGATGGCACAGGTTATGGGGGAATAGAGAGAGTGGGGGAAAGAGCGGAGCAGGATGGCAGAGTGTAATCACTCAGTCATCTACACTGGATTTGCATAATAACTACAGCCTTTAGAAACCCATATAAATATCCCTGGCCTGCTATTTCCTGCAAAAATTCTGCACACTGGCCTGAATTTAAATGCAATTTGATACAGAAGGGGATGGAGGGAAAAAGTCTCCAGTTCTGATTGGCTATTGAAAGCCGATCCATGAATTTAGGCTTTTGGAATCTCAAACAGGTTCAATTATAAGAAAGAAAAAAAAAAAAAAAAACGCAGTCAACTTTTTCTTCCTGAGATGACAGTAGGAATTATTTTGTGTGTAGAAATCAACCGATAACAGCAGCAGTGTTGGTGGTCATGTGTGTGCTGGATCCGTTACAGAACTCATAGATTTTTCCATCTGTATTATATATATATATATAGACTGTTACACGCCTCGGTAGTTTGATAATACTGAGTGATGGGCTTGGATCTGAACTGTCATGGAAGTAATTATACTGTAAATAACGTTTGTCTGTGTATGTATGTGTGTTTGTGTGTGTCAGGGGGCTTGACAGCCGAGGGCAGGCAGGCATGACATCAGATCTCTTCCTCTCTGCATAAGCATTAAGGAAAGAGGGGGGAGAGAGACCGGAGGGGGAGTTGACGTATGATGCTTCCTATCCTTGGTTGGCTGTTGAGATCCTGAGAAATAAATTACTGCACCATAAAGGGCATTTATTCAAGGTTAGTTTTTTAGCATCTTTATTTTAGTCTTAAGTGGAGTATGTTCATTGGGATACAAAGACATTTGAATTTGAGGTGCCTCAGTTTGAGTGGAAGAGATTAACTGGGGGATTGGCCCCAGCATTGCAGTCATGTGACCAGCTGCCAAAAGTCATAGACAATTGCACACTGTATTTAGTTTTAGCATTGTAGCTACAGGGTTGGACTTGTAGCTAGAGAAGATTCATTCTCTTGGATGCCCAGAGAATGAATCTGTGGCAATGCCCTAGGTTTCCATGTAGTGCATTCAGCAGGTCAGTATTTCACTTGACACAGTATGTCATTCCAGTGTAATAACTCAACAGTTTCCTCATGGATGGCACAACACACATCAACAGACATTAACAGTTCCCAAATGATGAACCCTCACAGTGTTGGCTGTCACTTTCAAAAATTTAACATTTTTGGTTGTGATGAAATTGATGAAACCATTAAGATTAGCTTGATTCTTTGGATTTAGACTTAATACCTACAAAACTAATAAAATTGTCATTAGCCTTATCATTGCCACAGTATGTATGCTGGCATTGAGACCCTTACTTATCACTAGTGTTAATATGCAGATGTACAGTGTATTGAAGTGATTACATTTTGATAAGTAATACTGATAATGATGTTTAAATGAACATTTTTGTTATTTAGTGAAGTTGTGTCATTTTGACTTCCTGAGGATGTCCTCAATGGGGTTATGGAAAATGAAGTATTATCAATTATAAACAGCGAGATTCTCAAGCTTAACTTGAACTATTGTTTTACTTATTCTTAAACCTTCATCTAAAGTCCAGGATTCCTCAGTAGGCACCAGAATGCAGATTCAATGCAGATGCAGATGTGAGATTCAGTGATAAAACCCTTTTTTTTTTGCTGCATCTGCTCTAATCGTGTCACTTCAGATACAATATGTTCCAGCCTTTGTACCAAACTGTGAGGAGATTTTGTAACCTTTCTCAAAAGCAAATGCATGGGAATTGTTCGTGATGCTAGATTTCACAAAGTTGCCATGGTGACAACTGTAGCTAGATCTGACACAAGCTGCTTTCCTCTTCTTGGCATTGGACTTTATTTCATTCTTTCATTTTGCATTATCCTGAACAGACGCTTTTGTTGAACTTCTAGTCTTTTCTGTAGGGTGTGTGGGTCGTCCTCTCAGAAAACGGTGTCAAGAACATGATGTTCCTGTCGAGACATGAGACTATTAAAGACCTGGCTGAGGTAGAGAGCTCTGAGCAGATGAGGTGATGGCTCTCGACGGCAAATGGAACAGTAATTAAACCCTCTTCAATATTAAGATTTCAGTCAGTCAAGACCTCTCATGTCTGATCATCATGAAACACATCTCCTTCACTGTTGGAGTTAACAGTGTGCTTCCTCCTGTGCCATTTTGTTTTTCTGTGCTTCATTGTAGAAGACGATGCCACAACAGGGGCTGCCTCTGAGATGCAGCGCACCACTGAAACCCCTGGTACATTTGGTGATAAATGTGGCATGGCAAAAGGCCCCAGAGACTGGAAGACATGGGCTGGGTTCATTGGTTGAGTCTGTGGAGGGGGAGAGAGGAGAAGAGATATGTGGGGAAGAGGCTGTAGAGACTTAGGGAGAGAGGAAGAGAGCAAAGAGAATGAGCGTTGTGCTCTGTTTGGGGCTCTTTACTCTTTTGTGCCAGGAGAAAGGATCTGTTTCCAGCTGGAAGTCACGCTCCCTGTTTTGTCACACAGACCTCCTCTGTCTCCATTCATCCCCAAAACACAGAGAGGGTCTGAAGACACAATTCGATTCAAGCCTCACACTGCAGCTTACCTGCAAACATGCATAGCTCATGCAAAATGATTGCTGTATGAATAGTCCTGGTACTTTTCTCATTGATTTACATTTTCTCATCTCCATTTTTTTTAACTTTATATTAACAAGCTACCACTTCTTCTGTTCAGTACATCTATCAGAGCCCACATAGTCAATGGTGAAGCAAAATGACTCAAGGCTCCCATTTTACTGAGTTGCAGAGAGTATGCAAACGTTACTGCCTTGCTCTGCATGTTAAAAGTCAAATCATAGAACCTGAATATGTCATGCATAATCCTTGATTCATCTTGACAGTGTACAGCAAGCATGGCTAAAGCACACCAAAGCTCGGGCTCCATTTTACAAAGCATGTGAAGGAGAGCATGATCCTCATTAGTCAGTCTGTACGTCTGATGCTCATTCTAATAATAATTGCATATCAGCGGGGGTTCATATAAATCCTGATGACGATGTGAGTAAATGGGGAAAAAAAGGATTGTGTCTACCAAGCAGTTTGCCAAATATCTTAGAAATATAAAACTGCTGTGTAGACTATGCTCACTCTGTTCATCACGTGGGTGTCACTGCAAAGCGTAAAGCCAGTGTAATCCTGAGAAATACTCCTCATGCAGAGCATGATAGGCAGGAGATAGAAGAAGGTGGACATGTGTTTATGAAATGTTTACTGATCACCACAGCCTTGTGACGATCCCAGTCTTACAATCTAATCCTAACCCTTTTTTATGGAATTGTATTGAAGTAGAATGGGTTACAATGCCCTATACCTTGCCACAATCACAGAGGGGTTTAAGTCCTTTGACCACCAGTGAGGTTGCACTGTAATATGGCAACACAAGATAATCAAAAACATCTATTGATTTTAATTAAGTCTGTATTGTGTGACGGAGTGAAAGGAGAGAAAGGAGTGAAAGGAGGTTGAAGTTAAATGAATGTCTTCAGGCCTGTACCGTCTCTTAAATTGCACACCAGTGGGTTGGAATGACAGCAGTGATGGTCTGTTTGTCCTCCAGTGATGAATACAAATTCTGTATTACTTGGACGCCATTTCAGATGGGACAAATATACGTCACTACCCTGTGTTGTAGAGGGAACGAGTGTGTGTGTGTAGTTCAGGCAGGGCTTGGCAGGGTATGACATGCAGGCAATTAAAACTGTTCATTAATGCTTTGTTAGACAACACTCTGGCTAATCCCATCATATGGCAGGCAGTGATAAGAGCATTTGCTCCTCTCACTGCCTCTCTGTCTGTCAGTCTGCTGGGAGCAGATATGCTATCAAGAGCCTGTTGTAAAGGTGAACAGAGGGGAAGCCATGAAGGCTCACTGATTCTGATTCAGCTTTGGTCAGCTGGATAAAAAAAAGTGATCCTAGGTGAAGGGAAGGGCCTCACAGTGCACAGTGTAGCGTTTAAAAGTTCAAGTTCTGTGTGTTCTTTGTTGTGCATGTTGAAAGGAAAGGGTGCATCATTGTTTTTGACTTGCCTATCCAATATCATATGCTGTCTCCTAAATGCAAAGTCAATTGCGTAACCTCAGTGCATCTTTCACGTGGAACAACTATGGAGGAAAATCCAGCCTTGAGTCATACTTTTTTCTTAAAGAAAGTATTTTTTCCCCCTCTGTGCTGCGCATGTCATTGCCCAGTGATTGTGATGTGATCGGAGAGTGCGCGTGCTACTCCGGATTTTTGGCAAAGCTGGCGGCGAGAGAAAACAGATTACCATTTCTGCTGTGTGTGTGTGTGTGTGTGTGTGTTGTTGAGGCCACAGAACTGACTTCTGAGTGGCTTCTACCTCTGCTAGACTAGAGCTGTCAGAGCTCCTCCGCTCATGTCTGTGTCATCACCACAACTAACACTTGCACCCCTGCTGCACACTTAGCTGAGCAGACACAGTCTTATATACGTGGGCATATACATACATGCATACTCACGAGGACACGCTGAGTCACTTGCATGCATGCATACACACTCACATGGTTTAAAGTATACAGTCATCACTACTATAGTACAACTGAGGAGTCTGACCAGGAATAAAATCACCCTCTCCTCCCCAACTAGATTTCTCTCTCTTCACACATACATACCATTCACTACTCTGCACCACGGTGTTTGCAGCTTTATGATCAACTTTAAAGAAAAAAGAGATTTTTTATGACAAACATCAGAGACATGAGTGGCAAGATTTAGGGTTATACCTCTTGTGTGTTTTGCCACCAAACAGTAATTTAAAAGATGCTGGTTTTGGGATTTGTGTCTTCAGGACTCAGACCCTAGGTAATACACTTCATGTTTATAGTTACACTATTGTTTGATCCCATGCACTATTACTTAATAGCTCAGTTTACAGATTTGCTCATCTCAGGTCATGTTTCCATCATGATCTAAGGTGTCCATAGGGGAAAGGCCTTACAGTGACCAGTGTTTGGCTAACTTGTAGAACTGAAGCAATGCTCAGTGGATATAACATGGACTGAGCAAGAGTGTCCTGCATATTGAAGATTTTACATAATATCTGGTGCTGAGCACTGTGTCTAATGCACTGTTTAGAGGGACGTTACTATCAGTGCTATCCAATCTCTGCTGTGCTGAGATTGTATTTGCTCGCAAGGAAATATGACATCATAGCCCCATATACCAATTATAAACTCCATACATATTCTGCATTCACATAATAATCTGCTCCGTGTGATTAGGCTCGCTGAAATGGAGCGAGCTAGTTCAGGCAGATAGCTGGAGTTTGCTGCCACTCTCACGTAACTCACAATTCAGATGCTGGTAGCACTTCATTTGAAGCACACAGAAGCCTTTAGCTTCCTTCTGGGAAATGGTATCATAATCAGTCCCCAGTCACATTATCATATGTGTTACATTTACGTTTTCTGAAGGGAAATGTAGCAGGAAAAAGACACAAGAGACTGTCACGATGTCCTATTGGATGTGCAAGAGGGTCTCATAAGAGGACCAACCACAAAAAAAATAAAACAAATGTTCAAATAGTTAAATTTGAAATCATTGAATCTGCCCCTGATGGGTAATTCTTTTTGGTTTTTTCTCTTTATTTTAAGTATTGATAAGCTTTTCTGTTGTTGGATGCACACTGAGGCCTGTAGTTTCTCATGGGATTCTGTCGTTGTCGCTTCCCGATCCGTGTTGTTGTGTTGAGCTATGATTTTGGGCAGTTAAGAGGTCAGAGTGTGGGGGCCAAATGATATAATACATTCATATCACACATTCACATTTGTTCCTTGAGAGTTTGCATGAGGGTTATGCCTGGAGAAAGGCTTCAACATTTTACCTTACAGTGAGACAAAGACTAACCAGGAAAAATAATATTGTTCAGTTCATTAAACATCCCACAGAAAACTTGCATAGCACATAGAAGGTTATAGAATTACTGGAATAGTTTTGACCTTGGTGTATATGGATAACACAAAACAAACATTACAGTGAGTTATTTTAGTGTTTGCAGTGTGACAAATGTTTGGGAAAAGAGCCAAAGGAGGTTTTTTCAGAGAAACTAAAAACTCAGCATATTTTGAGCTTGTAGTACATTATGATGCCTGTGCAGGCACGTCATCCGGAGTGTTAGACTTATTATTTCATTCATACTTCCTCCTATTTCATGTGCCTCACCACTTTTGTTTTTTCATTTGTCCTCTTTCTAAAAAAGTCCTTTAAATAAAGATGTCCATGCCTTCTCTTCTTTTAACAAAAAAAACAACAACAAAAAAACTGTGCATTTTCAGATGATTTTGCAGCAATCATAGGCTAACCACTGCGTAACAGGAGGTAGATGGATGGTGTACTGTGACTAGGGGGGATTGGCTGTCGGCCAGAGCAGCTCTACTAACCCTTTGCTGGCACAGCTCTCGGTGCAGGTGTCACAGGGGAAGTACTGAGGCAAAAACCATTTTGTCAGAAACTGCAGCTAAGTTCACAGAGAGTACCTCTCACTGTGACAGAGCTCACAGCAGATTCATTTCCACTTATGCAATGAACTGGGCATTGGCATTACATTAGACCAGGTCGGTGTCAGGCACAACCATCCCACTCTATGAAGATGGCATATTTGAAGCACATATCCATACCTTTTGAATAAGCACTTTTACTTTTCCAAGAGTCACATCCATTTAACAAATCAAACTGTGTTTGCATGTTTCAAAAATGATCGGGGTGGTGTGTATGTATTTCACTGTGAATTCATCACATGGCACAAACATTATAATCTATAGGTCTTTATTTATTTTTGAAGATAACATATATTGCAATCATGCTTTTTCATATAACACCATCTAAAGACATTTATTATATTTTTTTTTACATAGAATATTTTACATTAGGCCCATGAAACAGCTAGAAATATACAAAACAATATTCTCTGACTAGACATTTCTATTACATTATTATTTTTATTATTATTATCATTGTCTTTATTATTACTCTATTCTGTTATCGTAATTATAATTTTTTTTACAGTTGAGAGAGATATGTGCTTTAGTTTCTGAGATAATAATATTATTGCAGAAAACAGCAAATAATATCACTTTTTTTTTGTTCAACATTTAGACAAAAAAGAAAAACTCAGGTTGTACGGACATTCACAGATACATGTATTACACAGTCCAGTTTACAACATCATTCAAGAGAGAAAGCTGCAGTATGGTAACTTTATACAAAATTCACGGAACCCTTTGTCATTGCACATTTTAATTCACATATCTTTGAAAAAAAAAAACATAAATAAAAGAAAAGAAACGGGACTGATTCAACCTGATTCCTGTCGCATGTAGCTGCCACAGAAGCAAATTTTTCTTGAACTTCCTTCGCAGTAATACAGTGATATATGTGGTCAGTCACAAAGTCAGCTTCTACAGTTATGTTTTCATATTGCTGAACAAACTTGATATGTAATAATAGGTTTTCCTTTACCCTATGAAAAGGAGTAGTTTCAGTGGTGTTGGCCTATATAGCATGTGGCTATATCCTGTTAACAGTGCTTGCGCCAGCTTTGTTCTCCGATTGAGCCAAAGTCTCTCCCTCGCTCTCTCCTCTCTTTCGAGTCTGATATTGGAAACCTGCACTTTGCTACAGGGTAGAAACACACTGTGGCTTCTGCTAAAATAACTGAGTGAAGGCCATCACAGTTCATTTACACTGAAAACAATGCGATGCTGAGTAGCGCCCAGTAAAGAGGCAACAATTTGGATCAGCTTTCGAGTGTGCCCCAGTTATGTTCATTTCAGGGCGATTTGCGTGTTCATATTTCGCTGCTGCTTAATAAAGCAATATTGGATCACTGGGAGAGAATGGCAGAAATTTGACAAGTGGTTGTTTTTTTTTTTTTTTAAGTATAGCATTAATTGTTTCAGTGTATAATGGTAGTATCTGAGAGAATTTGGTCACGTCCACCTTTGTTCCTGAGGAGTGGCTTACTAAACAGATATACAAGTAAACGGTTCCAGTCGGTTCCAGTCAGAATAGTGGTAGCTATCATAGAAATCCAATGCAGCAGTCACTGCAACAAACTCATGCACAGTTTAACATATGGGTCTGAATTAGCATTAGCTTATTGCAACACAACTCTTTCTTTCCACTTAAGTGGTTGTTAGGAGAAGGAAGAAATCGACATTTTACAAAGAATCCCCCCTCAGCCAGAACTGTTGTACGCACAGTGCAAACGTGGGATTTCTGAAATGGCTGCAACTTCGTTGTTAGAGGTGGTAGTTTACAGATCCAAATTGTGCTTGTAGGTGGATGCTGTTTTTACTACCCAATGCTCTGTACCGAGACAAGAGGGCGATGCTCGATTTCATCCAGATATAGCCAGAGAGGGTCAAATGTCTTTCGAACTTGGAGTATGATTTTGGTCCTTCTCACTCTCACATATAGAAAACGATCTAAAAATGATCCTACAAAAAAGATTCAGACAACATACAAAGTTATTGTTCTTTAGAAAACAAAGAAACAATTATAACAGTCTCTTGCTATGTAATCATATATGCGGGTTATTTTTGCTGTGGTCACAGGTTTCAATTGAGTCAGAAGAAGTTGGACGCTTCATTTTCCAGTCTTAACTTGTGCTTTTCAAAGGTAGCCCCAGATAATGGGTGGTAAACATTTCAGGTGAATTGCAGGATCACTGCAAGGGAGTGATAGTCTGACTAAATAATATTTCAAATACAAGCAGATTTGGCCTTACCTGTTGCACATTCCCATATTGTCTTTGCCTTAAATTGGTCAATGTTCAATTTTAACTTTTTTTTTTTTTGTTTTGTTTTTTGTTTTTACAAACTTTCAAATTGCATTTTTCCCTTACAACACTGCATTCATTTTAATGTATTTATTTCATGTACAAGCAAAATGCATTTAACCAATATTTTTCTTTGTACAGTAATTGTAGTTTAGTGGATTAATCAATATCTTCAAAGTAGCACAATACCTACTATTGAATCGACATGGGCCTCCAAATTTAAATTATATATTCAATATACAGTAATGTCCTAAGTCACGTTTCCTTTTCTAAAGAGACTAACCTTTTTTGCATAATGAAATTCATAATATCACAACAACTTTGCTGGGTAGTTTGTTTTTCCTTTTTAAGTTTTATAACTCTGTATTATACAAATAAACAAACAGAAAAACCCCTAAAAATAACTGTGTAATCAGGTTGGTCTCACGTGTCCCCAGGAGGTAGGTGAAGAAAAGCAGACATGGAAGTCTGGTGGTCGTTCCCAACCTTGATTACGTTTCTTCTGTAACAGAGCGCCAGGCTGGCTGTCAAGACAGACACAGGCAGAGGTTTCTAGATGTAGGCTTCCTCGTTAGCAGGGTTCTGGTTCTGGTTTTCTGTCTGCTGGTCCGGGCCGTTTTCCTGAGCCTTCGCCAGTGACACGGGCTTGATCATCATCCGCAGACGCTGAGAGGGGAGATTGACAATATGGGGGAGCAGTGAGACCTCTGATTACCACACAGCTGAAAATGAAATTCCAATAAACCACTGCAGCTGTTTCATCCCTACACATGGTATATGACAAAGTTTGTGAGCAGACCCATAAGCCAAAACAAAACCCACCAGCCACACAGCTGTGAGTTTGATGAATGCATAGCCTCAGGCTCTGAACACTGTAAACATCCTTCTACATGATACAATGACATTTATAGATTCATCCACAAGTGATGTGAGGCTATATTGAACCACAGAGCTTTCAGTATGGCTGATAAGGGGAAATAAAAGCCATTATTTATGACACTGACAGATGTTTCTCGGGCCGAAGTTAGTGAGCCCACGTATCGAAATCAAAACATTTCAAACTTGGTAAATTTGCTTAATGTTCTCAACTATGCATTTGTGTTGGGCCAGGCTCTGTGGCATAGAAGGCATTTACACTGAGAGTCTGTGAAGCTAAGCGTCAGCCTGGGTGCAGAGCACTAATCGGTCGGCTGATTGCTACAATTAGACAATCAGCCATCAGCTGGTACTGCAGGATTTGACACCTGCACATCGCCTCTCACAGCCTCTACTGCACCGTCTGCAATTACGGCCCATTTATTCTGTCAGTGGTGGCTATGAAGCTATATATATCACCAGGGGCCGTATGGATGTAAGGTTTATTATACTCAGCATTGTGGATGACTGCAAATCAAAAAGCTCTTGATGTAAATGGCAGGCCGGAAAAGGTATTATTAGCCATTGATTAGGATCGGCGGATCAATAAAAATGCAGTGCCCCATTGTGCTGCATGCAAATCAAAGCAATTCACTGAGAACTCAGTGGTTGTTATAGCAAAAATGGGATCTAAACTTGTTTAAGAGAACTAATTAGAAACTCTATTTTACTAATCCTTTTATCACCGCTCTACTCCTCATGGCCATTTATCACATCTTTACCCAGCATGCCTGCGTGTTTGCTCATTACGAAACCATTGAATCACAATGCCTCAGTTTTATTGCACAGAACAAAATCACATTGGGTAAAGCCGACACATTTTCACATCCAGTGTGAAGCTGCTAAATTACATATCTGGTGCTACTTCCATCGCTGGCCATACGTCAATACTGTTAATGCAAGTGGAGATGATATAAATTCTGGATCAGTATATTCCAGTAAACATATTAAAGCCAAAAAAATATCTACAGAGTGGCCCGAAATGTTAATTCACACCTCCTGCTGTGGTTAAAACCGATCTCTTCTGTAAAATCCTCAGGGCTTGTGTATCGCATTTATATTACATTATCCTCACACCACATCAGTTCCCTGTAAATACACCACTGCGCTCCTGTGTTGGATTGGTCTGCCGTCCAATATGTAATAATATTTTTGAGCAAAAAAAAAAAAAAATCTTGCATACCAAGTAATCCACTTGAAACTCTTAACAGTGAGCCTGCCTCGCTGCAGACTGCAGATTAAAATTCAACTCGGCTAATAGATGTGTGAAATGCTAAGAGGTGGGTGCAGTGATGCATATGCTCTGTGAAATCTGTGGCTACATAGCCGCAGTACACCAACAGAGTGTAAGGATATATCTCTTGTATCTTTTTATATTTGTGGTAAGCATTTGTTTACTCTTTACAGGGAACCCAACTAAACTCTGTGCAGTGTATACTGCAACGGTTTGTAGCTGCTGATGTTCAGTGTGTGCTGCATTAGCTATTAGACTGAGTCCACATTGATCTCACCTCTTTGTATGTGCCTTTGAGTGTTAGGAACATGTAGACCATGTAGCCAGGGATGAGCATCATGGAGGACAGGGCCATGCACCAGCCAACCCCCTGACCCCAGGCTGGGAACACGTAGTCACCCATGGTAAGGGGAACCATCTGCACAGCACTGAACAAGAAGACTCCCTGCACACGACAGAGACAAGAGACTCAGATCTCACCTTCATCATTGTTATTATCATCAATGCACTTGAACCACTTGTTTAGACATTTTAGATTTCAAATTCTGACATCTAGATTTTTAGGTCTTTAGATTTAAAAGATCTTTGACCACATCAGGTAAACTTTTAAAGTGTGTGCACTCAGCCATCAAGATTAAGTGACAGGGAAACCATGGCATGGTCTGATGTTGAGTTATTTTCTCTCTACATTGTTGGTTAAATCCTTCATATTGCCTCCAAAATAACACTTACAGCCACAATGAGTGGAGTGAAAACAACCCAGCAGGCCTTCCACCACAGACAGGGCCTGTGGCCAACCATTTCCTCAATGTTGTCATAGAATTTGTTTGCACCTGGAACCAGAGATAAAACCGAGTGAGCATTGTTGCTGTGTAAACATAGATATATTCCACAATTCATGATTAGATTGGATTTTTGAAAACTTAAGATTAATGAGACATAATTGTGGCTCACCATAGAACCATGAGATTGAGATGCACTCGAAGAAGACCAGGAAGAGCAGGCACATCCCACTGGCTGAGTAGTAGTCGAATAGCTTGAACACGTAGAGTCCGCCCTGTGGGAAGACAGACGAGGAAAACAAAAGAAGACGACAAGACAGATGAAGGAGAAGGGAGACAAAATATAAAAGAAGCAATTATAGCACTGGACGTACAGGACAGTACTAAACTGGTCAAGTGGAATAACATTGAGGGCGAGAGCACCAGCGGCTGTGACTGGTGTGTGTTAGTGACGTCTCATTGGTGAGGACAGAAATGGTGCCAAGGCCTCCATGTGGAAACGTTGTTACTGTTATAGTGCCGTGCAGACAGGACCAGCGTAGATCAAACATCTCCTTGAAAACACTGCATGTCTGTCCACAATCATATGAACGCAGAGACCAGCCTAAAGCGGCCTGCTGCAGGTCCTGTGTCCACTGCTATACTCTGTGAACCTAGATACACTTTCATACTGCCCGCAGCAGCGATTAGGGTAACTGCCTCACTCTAACAGGGCTGTGCATGTGGCATGATGGGAATCCAGTGTGGCAGAAGTAGAGGGACAATGCAAAGTCTCTAAGTGTCGTAGGCAAGCCTGACCTTGGCCTGGAGTCATTTCATCATTTTTAGCTCAGCTACTTTTTGCTGAGTGTTAGTTTCTTCGCAGATTGCCATAAAACTGGTGTTGTACATTGTGTACCTGTTTATTATCACAGACTTAAGGAACAATGACAAAAATATCTAAATTTCTCTTTGACATGTTCAATCATAGCTTGAAATAGACAAGTTTCAACAGAACTAGCACCAAAAAGTTAATGATACAAAGAACAATTAATCATACAATGACAACTGCCTTAAAATAGATTATGTAGGAATAGGAATGACAATGTAATCTGTTCCTGCACCAGACAATTCTATTTTGGCTTTGAATAATCAAAAAAAAAAAAATACACTGAAGGATTGGAAAGAGAAATCTACATAATAAGTATTTTGATGTTGGTAGAGCTGTACCCGACATGAGTCTAAAAGTTTGAATCTTGTCCTGAGGCTGGTACTTAAGGAAAGGCAGTGGGCTCATTAAAAACAAAAGGGTTTTGTTATCTTGGAAACATCTGCAAGTTTAATGGTAGTCGGTTTGTGTAGATTGGTGACAGATGGACCCAATTATGACTGAAATCTAAGGGAGGACACAAAAAGGAAAAGGATGTGTTCAGTAAACTTCATGTCATTCTGCTCCTCACATTGCTGTGTACAGTTGGGAATAAGAACTTCTGGCCTGATATTAGGGCTAACAGAAAGCTCTTGAAGTCACCAACAACACTGGGATTAATGCTCTGTGGACAATGAATTTGTTCATCACATTTTCTGGAAATACAGCTACCATGGTCAGGTAGTCACTTGAATCACCAAGAATTACTTTAAGGAGAATAAAAGAAACTCTGTGGCAATCTGGCCTGTAGGTCAGAAACATCTTAGATTATGGACCAAAATGTTGATCAGCTGCACAGACAAACTGTTTTTTGGGCCCAGCAGCTAGCGAGGAAATAAGTGAAATGTGACCATGGCTGGGGATCTGTTTCATGATGTTTGCAGTCTGACACATGGGGCTAAATGACCTATTCCAGTTTGGCTTGAAACTACAATCCCAGAGGGAGTCTGACCCCTTTGACCTTTGGTCTCAGAATATGAACAAACTAATGCTTTTTAAGAGATGCAAAGTAAATGTTAAGAATCCTTGCTGGTTTTAAGTTTACTAAACGGTATTTGTACTAGATACTATATATTAACCGAGATATATAAACACAAGCCTCTTCAGTCAGTCAGATGATGATGATGATGCCGTGAGTGCTCTTGAACTCCCTAACTTTGATGTCTGTGAGACTCAGCAGATAATCAAGCAAGAAAGAAGTTTGTACCTGTGTGATGTTGGACAGTCCGATAATGTATGAAACAAGGCAAACGGCTGCAATGAAGAGCTCTCTGCGGTTTCGGAGAGCACGAGGGAATTCATCAACCAGTGCAGTGATGAAGCCTTCAACGGTGCAGAACTGGAGAGATTGCAGAGTCATGATGAAACCATGATTATGTAATATACACGTCATGATGTAAACGTTAGGTTGTTTAAGGATTAGCACTTACATGAATAAAAAGGGTAATAGTGAAACAAAATTACATTGTAGTTATACTGATGGGTTGCTATGGTAATGCCATATTTTAAAGGTATCCAATCAGAAGCAGTAGCACCTAGGCCTTAAACATGACTTTGTCTTTAAGCTGGTACGTGAACATTTTGACATATTTGTGGTCCAAAATCTACACCTGAAAATGTCATCTTTACCTGGCTGTCGATTCCCAGCATTAGCAGCATGGAGAAAAAGAGGATAGCCCATAGGGGAGAGATAGGCAGCTGTGTGACGGCCTCGGGATAAGCCAAAAACGCCAAGCCAGGTCCTGATGAAGGACAAATGTGGCACACATTGTGACCAGTTTTTAGAATGGAACACTAATAAGAGTTTACTTTGGTAAGACCTAAAAATGTGCTGAGTGTATTTACAAAGGAGAGAGACTTTTACAAAATCACTGAGCAAGTTTTCATTTTAATAAATCCAGGAGCCAGGAACCCACGCAATGACGAACCAAAAAATGACTTATGTATAACACATCTAGAAAAAATCAAGGATAATTTCTGCACAATTGCAAATATATTTTGCCTGTGCCTATTGTCACTATCAGGTTTCAACATTGATTGCAATTACCTGAGGCTGCCACATCAGCGATGGGTCTCTTTGTTACATTGGCCATGAATCCCACGATGGAGAAGATGACAAAGCCAGCGAACATGCTGGTGAAGGAGTTGATGCAGCAGACAATGACAGAATCTCTGTAGGGGAGAGACAAAGCACAAGGCAGCCATTGTCACGCCTATATCAATTCCTTATCAACCCGTCACACATTGTCGGGAGGCGCGGGGGGAAGGGATGGTGGAGAGCCATTTTGCATCCTGCAGCAGCACAGCAGCTGAATACATTTATATTGACCTGTTCTTCTAAAATGGCAGTGAGCTCCGGCAATTTTCAAGTAGTTGGAGCCTTAAATGTGTGCACTGTAGTTAGGCTGCAGACCAGTGAACACCTCCCAATGTGACACTGGTTGAGCCAAACTAAAACAGGGGGTAGAACAGTGTAAAGGGGTACGAGATAATCAAGACAAAATAATTAAACTGACTTAGCTAGAGGCTCAAATAGATGTTATAGCAGACACTATGTTGCCAGGAAAGCAAAAATAATCCCAGGAAGAGACACTTGCATAGTCATCTTTAAAAAAAAAAAACAGGATAAAACATAAGTCTGGACAGTAGTATGTCCATGACATGTGGTAAATGAACCACCCACCTGTATACGTTGTTGTTGAAAGTATTGTAGCTGCCAAGAGCGATCAAAGAGCCTAATCCCAGCCCGTAGGAGAAGAAGATCTGAGTGGCAGCGTCCAGCCACACCTGGCACACAGAGATTAGAGAAGACGGTAAAAGAACTGGGCACAGACACAAGCTTGAGCAAAGATGATGCTGCATAGAGGTATTTGTAAACATCATTTTATCATATTGGTGATATGACCTAATTTTGAGCCTGGCTTATTGGTTACACTAATCGAGGCGTGTGCAGCAAAAACTGAGGATTGCTGCAGAGAATTGTTACACCTGTGTGCTATCTCGGGCTGTGATCTGATCCACTGTGATCCCAGCACATGATCCCATCTTGATCTGGCCTCATCTTATGCACTACTTGAACTTTCATAATGCAGCTAGTTCATGTATTCACAGAAGTGGACACAGATGCATTGCCATAAATGCACCCCAACCTACCAACAGCCATTTAAGACACAGTAAACACTGCAATTGGACTGCATCAGACTTAAAGGGACGGTTGTACCTATGATAAATTCAACTTTTTAGAAGCTTGTTGCTCTTCTGTTCAAGGGAAAATGTTTGGAAGATACAGTAATTGTAAGTTTTTTAAAGGCTGTGTACTCATGGACATCCATTTGCTGCTTATGCAGTTAACTGTGACTTTATCCATCAGTGTTGACTGTGCACACATTCAGAATCAATTTCTATAAGTTTTTGCTCTGCACATATGCAAACAGTATTAACTATAATGTTAAATACCTATTCAATGGTGTGACCTTTGAAAAAGTCAATGTAACTTTGCCCCCACAACTCCCACCACAAAAAAAAAAAATTACTTCAACTGGGGCTCATTTAAATCTCTGCAACCACTTATGCTGAGCATTGTGTACTCCTGAAGAAAAGCCAATGGGCCTGCACAAAGAGAGAACAGGTGCAGCAGCGAGAGAGCTTACCTCAGACTCCTTAAGTTTGTCAAAGTCTGGTGTGATGTAGAAGAGGATCCCATCCATCGCCCCTGGCAGACTGATGCCACGACAAAACAGGATGAAGAGCATGAAGTAAGGGTATGTGGCTGAGAAGTACACCACCTGTAGGACACACAGTAAAGCCACGACTTTAAATGTCACATGAGTACTTGAATTATTTATCGTGCGACAGCAAAACTGTAGAACAAGTAAAAAGTGTGAAGTTTTTCAACTCAACACTGAGCAGCGTTAATGTGGCGCCATCACCACAGTACAGCACAGTGACCTAGTCAGCCATTCCCCTGAGGCAAGATGACCCCAGAACGGTTGGGTTCAGCACACTCCCAGTGCACTACTTCTCTCCTTTGTACGAACTAATTTCACACTGTGCTATCAACATCAACACATTTCAGATCATTTGTGATAAAATCTAGTGAATATGACGTGCACCAGCAGAGTGGGCCACTGTAACAGTCTGGAAATCCTTTATACTCATTTATACTTTACATTAACAGTAAACCAAAGCAAAACATATTCATCATTTACAATTAAGAAGCTTACTGCACACAGCATGACAGTGTACAGCAGCTAATTCTGAGCCTTTGTATTGCATCGTAGGTGCTCAAGAATGATTGAAGGGCAATTGCATGTAAAATATTGGAGAGGTGTTAATAGTGCACTGGATGGCCATGTATTGTTTAATTATGTCATATTTCCATACTCTGCAGTGGGTTTTATGACAGTAACCCTTTTTAACCCATGAAAAGGTTGTGTCTTGATGTTAAATTTAAGAAAAATCTATGCGTTTATAGGAAACCATGATGTAAAATGGATAAATTAAGGTTTAAGTTAAGTTATGTAATCACCAATTGCTTTATTTAAACAATAAGTCATCATTTCATTGTGCCAGTTCCATGACCTTGAGCAGGGACTCTGCAGTCTCATTGAAGCATCCTACAAGTGAAGTGATGCAAATTTACATCACAGCAATTGCACATTTAGTTTTTTCCATTTACTCTTTCATTCTGCCTTTGTCCTCTCCTTCTACTTACTTTGCCAGTCCAGCTGACTCCCTTCCAGATACAGAAATAGACGAGCACCCATGCAATAGCGAGTGTGATAGCCAGTGGGACCCTGATCTCCCCGGGCTTCTCCAGACCATCGGTCAGCTGGTGCATGTTACGTCTGCAGGGGAAGGAGTAAAGTGGTCTTACTTCAACGCACAAATGCAGCCTTGATCTCATACATGCAGCACGCATGGGTGCATGCACAAATATGCATACACGTGTCTGGATATTCACAAAGAGCCGTTCCACTCCTTTCTTTTCTCACCCCTAAAGCTTTTTTAAGGCAAACACAGTTAGGGGAAGTCATGCTTGCATGCACGCATGTCTACACGCAATTTTCTTTCGCTCATAAAATGCTGTTTTTTTCTTGTTTGAGGCCATTTATTGCATGTGCACGTTTCTGCAGTAGTGATATCCTGGCCTAGATATTAAAGGATGGTCACAGTCTACATGCAAATCGCCCTATCAGACTCTGACCCCTTATCTGACCCTTCATTATACACACTAGGGGAGATGACCTTTCCATGTAGCTAAACTGTTCACACCAGAGCAGCAGCCTTGTGATCTAAAAAAGACTCTTATGTCCAGCTTACTCCCAGAACTCCACCACAGCACTGGTGAGGTTCCTGGTGTCTGCGATGGAGTAGTTGGTGTAGCAGCGGTCTGTGTTCCAGGGATTGCCACAAGTCTGCCATGGCAGGTCCTGAAAATTAAAGAGGGGGGAAAAGAAGAAGGAGAAGAAGAAGAAGAAGAAGAAAAAATCACACAGACAGCTCTTTTTACTTGGGTCACTCTCCCACTGCCGAGTCCCATTCTCTGTGGCTGTCGAGCAGCCAAGACCATGATACTCATTCGGGACATTGTGATTTCATGCTTTTCTCAGAGGAGTGAATGCCTCATCGCCAAATGCATTTATCAATACCTTGTGTAAGGCGCTAATTATGTGGGAAAGGAAGTAATAAATGTCATACTCTGTTAAGGACTCTGTCCTGTTATATAAGCTCCTGGCAAATACAAGCTGACACATAACTAAAAGGTTTACTATGTAAAAATACAACCTGTGCTTTGTTCTGATAGAAGGGGCCTCTTGTGTGAGAGTTTTGAGGAAAACAATCCAGACTGCTCAGGGATTCCCCCTGTTTTGAAATGTTTTTTTTTTGCAGGGCACACCGATTGTGTGATTCATTAAGGAAATAGCAAGAATATAAATATGAAATACTCACAGCAGTGAAGGAATTGTACAGATAGTAAATAGCCCAGGAAATGATAACAATGTAATAGATATTGAGCCAGAAGGAGAGAACAGCAGCAGCCAGACCCACACCTGAAACAATGGGAGAGTACAGGCATGATGTTAAATTGTGCTGAAATGTAGCTTGAAATAAAACAAGAACAATTACATGTTCAAGATTTTTTTTAAATGTGTCTCTT
>OMNW01034866.1:143738-174707 GCA_900303245.1 Selene dorsalis | reverse complement strand
AATTTTTTTTTTTAAAAAAAAAAAAACCCCCCCCCCCCCATTATTACGTAACGATCTCAAAACAGGAAAAAAAAAGATAATTTTCCGTGTCTGTTACTGAATGTGGCCTTCGCGGAGCTGCCATGCACACAACAATTAACAGGAAAGCGCAAAAGTGTCTTTCTTTTTTTTTTTTTTTACCTTTGAACATGGGGGCCAGTTTCCACACTCCAAGCCCTCCAATAGAAGTGTACTGACCGAGCGCCGTCTCCAGAAAGAACAGAGGCATGCCAGCAAATATGAGGGTCAAAAAGTAGGGAATCAAGAAGGCCCCTGAATGAGAGGTGAGACGTAAAGGTGCATAAGTGAAGGTAAACCACAAACTGTTAACATTCAACATAATCCAGATGAGATATTTGGCAAAAGTAGCATTTGGTTGCGCACTGAACCCAGATCATCGCGCGGCTCTCGCTCGTGCGCAATTACGCATGGCTAAGATGTCGGGGCAAATACACTAAAGATTTATTTCAATTAAAAACCTCCGGGTGCAAACTGGCACGTTTTGATGTCAGGACCTTTGCACTCCTTTTGGTGTGTGGATGTATGGAAAAATGCCAAGACTTCCTGATTACCTCCTCCGTTTTTTCCACATAAATAAGGAAATCTCCAGACATTTCCGAGTCCGATTGCGTATCCGACACAAGACAGAAGAAAGTCAAATTTTCCACCCCACGTTTCTCTCTCGGGTATCTCCTTTTTCTTCTGCACTTTCACCACCAAGGTTTTGGGTTTGTCGTTTGGCGTGGTGCTAGGCGCGTCATTCACGGTCTCCGTTAAGACGTGTCCGTCCGAGGCTTTGGTCCCGTTGGTGGCCATGGTCACAGCGCGTGTCGGATAGTCCTGACCAGTGTAGAGGAGGGGGTTTCAGCACCGGTCCAGGCAGGCAGACAGACAGACAGACAGACAGCAGGTTCTCCGTCCTGTGCGCCCAGCTCCCAGACAACAGCCGAGTGAAGGCGGATAATCGGGGGCAGTGAGTGATTAGGGGCAGCAGCAGAGGCACCTCAGCAGCGGTCCGGCGACCCTGGAAATACAAATGAACACGTATAGAGTCAAAAACTGACATAAAATAAAACCACAAGCTCTCAGCAAGATTACATTTTTTTACTTGCACCTCATTCAAATGTACTTCTTTCAAATACTCTCTGAATAACGAGTGATTCATTTGCGTCATGCAGACTTGTCATTATCGAAAAAAAGAAAAAATCAGTCACTGAATTTCAGCTTCAGAAAGTAGAAATAACAGAATAATTACTTGCTTTCTGGAGGCAAAAACAAAAATAAAAAAAAATAAAATTGAAAATTAAATATGTGGTGAACATGACAGTGGTCTGTCCTGCAAAATCACGTTGTATCTGGACGATATTATTAATAATTCATTCATTTTAATTGTATGACATTTCTTCAGGGGATGGATGGGGGGAAAAAAACAATCATGGGACCACGATCCGTGAACCCCACGGGATCAAATAAAGACTTCTCATGCAATAAGAGTCACTTTGAATAGCCTGGAGTGAATGCACGTTAGCAGAAATTTAGAGGCTGCTCTTGTCCATGATTCATTACGCTCTAAATTCAATCGCCCACTTCCCACTGCTCGGGTACAAGAGCAGAACAATTAAACACATTTAGGAGTCAAGGCGCGACAATCATGTCTAATGAATCACCTGGAGAGGCCAATAACTCACTGGAGTTTACAGCCTGGACCGACATTTTCTTCAAATATCTGCACGGCAGTCTTAAGATTTTCATTTTAATTTCACCTCCTAATCAGTTACTATTGAATAAAAAAGTAGATGCATTGTGTAATAACAGGATTTTATATCTAAATTGTGCTTTGTTTATTTGAATTTATTCTAACTTTAAAAATACAAAATAAACGCAGCACAAATGTGACGAGCGGATGACACGCGGAGCGCGCGCGCTCTCACCGCTGTCCGTCACCTCGCGTGCGTAATTGTGAGGACAAAATATGAGGCAGCAGCGTGGTTGCCTCCACAGCTGTTTATAGCACCTTTTTTCTTTTATACACTCGTGAGATTTACTTCATAATTAGTCTGTCGCGAACATCCCAGGTTCATTTGACTCCAAAGAGACACAACCTCATGGCAAACTGACATTCGGTGAACAAAGAATTATGAGTGCACCTCACACACTCACACACAGACACACGCACGCACGCACGCATAGATCACGCATTTACATTTGACACACTTTGAAGCATGTCGTTGCAGGTCTGAAGGATCAAACATTAGATAAGTCTGCGTCGCCATCAGGTGAAGCGCAACGGCACATCCGCGCGCTCTGCCAGATTCAGCGCATCTGCACGGTCTCAGTCAAATTCCTCAGTGGTCTTCACTTGTAGTAACTATGTCGACAATCACCAGTCACTCTCTAGATTAGATTTAATGCGTAAAAGAATACTTACAACAAAACCCTTCTCTTTGTTCTCCCGATGGGGGAAAAAAATCCTAATTTCCTTAAAAGAAAAGTTACTTCCTCGGACTTTCACGGAATAAAACCAGCTTGAAAATTTTGCAATCCGACGACCGCGAGCAAATAGTAGGTATATGATCCTGAGGAGGGGGAGAGGATGGTGGACTAATGCGTCTTTGAGAGAGCGAGGTGCTGTCCTTAAAGGAGTGGTGCTGAAAGAGAGGAGGGGAGAGAAGACGGGGAAAGGAGCTGCCGCCGTCTGAGCTGGAGCGAGCAGGGACGTAACATGGAGCGCAGGATCCTCACTCTCATCTACACAGAGTCAATGTCACCTCAAAGTCGACCCTCCCCAACTGCAACATTTCCACCACTGAGATGGCAGCGGGTTTGAGAGAGGAGCATCCTCTTGTCTCAAGGTTTTATATCCTTACTCCTGCAGATTTTTTTTTTTACATCAGCAACTTCTCTCTCTCTCTCTCTCTCTCTCTCTCTCTCTCTCTTTCTATCTATTCTCCTCTACCCCCTTTCTGACTCACTCAAGGACTGGTTGATGCATAATAAAGACCGCTATGGGTTATTTCTAAAGATGACTCCAATCAAGTTGGCGAAAATAAATCATATACACTCTTAACCCTCACTTGTTCACTAGTTTCATTTCCCAAATTTCCCTCCATATGAAAAAAAGGGTAATTAATGAGAAACATCTTGTGTGGGGAAAAAAGGCTAATGTCACGTAAATGCAGCCACTCCAAAGTGGCAGATAGAGGAAGATGCCAATGGCTGCTCCAGCTCCTGGCAAAACATGATAAGAGTGTCCCAGCCAATAAAGGCAGTCAGGGTGTGTGAGATAAATTGAAAACTGTGCTTATAATCTTCTTAGCCCGCTGTCTTCCAAAATGAAATACCCTTGTGGAACATCCCAAATGAGCAGTCTTAACGCAGACTTTAACTCCCACATCGAGATAAATTATTAGGGTCTCAGTGGGAGATTAGGCTCTCGAAGGGTCTAACAGATAAAGTTTGAGTCGTGACAATGAGTAAGGATTAAACCAATGTTAATGTTTTAAAAAAATCCTCATCTGGTTTGGGAGTGACAGAGGTCTGACGGATGAAAAGTCTTGTTCTCCGTCATTAAGCTGGCAGGTGACACCTCATTGTGACTTATATATTTTGAAGCCAGTGCTGCTTGGTTTATAATTCCAGGCGACATCATATGCAACTTCCTTAGATGAAATGGTTAAATGTAACATTCTGTCATTTTCATTTTCCCCCACACCTTCCCTATTCCTCTCTTGCCTTACTTCCTTGGCCCTCACCCCCTCTTTTCCAACCCCACAATCATCTTCCCAAATCTTTCCCCTCCATCTTTTTGTCTCTGTCCACCTTGCTTGCTGTAGGCTGTGCAGTGCTGATGCAGTACAACTGAAGAGCCACACCACTGAGAGCGAAGGAAAGTATGCCCAGATGGTGAACCAATGAGGGGTGAGCTAACCTTCTAATGATACAAAACAAAATTTAGCATTTCTAATCCCAACTGGCTGATTGGCCCTCGGGCTGTGGCACCTCTGATGTGCAAAAAGCCTCCTGTTGGCCTGCAGCTCTCACATGGGGTGGGGTGAGGGTGGTAGTGGTGGTGGTGGTGGGGGGAATTCAGAATGCCACACTGATGAGAGCTGGTGGTGCTGTGCTTGTGGCCCTGGCCCCACCTGATGGTAAGCCTGTGTGCAGTGGAGCTTGTAATTACAGAAGGAGGTGGTAGTAATAGAGAGTAGAGTACAGGCAAACACACAGGCAGACAGCTGTCCCCCTGTCAGTTCCACCGCTCAGACATAGGGGACAAAAACGATGCTCTAAAACCACAGAACAGATTATCGCTCATGTGAGAAAGACAAAATGGTGATGCAGATGATGATGGTGACAGTAATAATGATGACGGATGCATAAATACAGTGCATAAATCTGTGTAATGGCCGTCAGTAAAGGCATCCCACATGCAACTATATCAACTATATCTAAAATGAATATTATATATTGATAAAGTGAGATGTCTGCACATGGCTTAAATATACAGCCTTCCTGGTGGCTGTGTGGGGCCACAGCGATACACCGTGTTGTATGCCAGTGTCAGCACATTAACATGCTTGCCTTTACAGTATTATATGTTGATGTTTTGCCATATGAAATTTCCAGCTGAGTCGGATGCTAATGTCATTAGCTTTGGAGGTATGCAGATGTTTTTGCACGTTAGTGTTGGACTTCTTTTAATTTAGATGTGCTAATGACGCTATGCGAAAGAAGCTGGGATCACCAAAGTGATTAAAATTCATCCTGAAGGAGGGGAATGAATATCTTCACCAAATTACATGTCAGTCCATCAAATGATTTTTGAGCTCATTCAATCTGGACCAGCAGACCAACCAGATGATGTCACTACTTTGGCTAAAATTTCAAGCATACCTGTGTTGTTGTGTGTTTACGCTCCTTTATATATATATCCACACTATTTTTGACTTGTTTTTACCCTTTACCACTGACCTTCTACACCCACAGCACCCTCCAAACAGGGTCAAACTGCTTCTGTCTCCTCATCACCATAACTGCATAACATTAGAGTCTTAAGGTATTACCAGACTCCAAGACTATGTCGTCTCTAAAGCTGTGAGACATGCATGACTCGCCTGCAGTCACTTTCCAAGTCAATTTCAAAGCTTGCCAATCAATGCAAAGTGTAACTTTAGCACCCAAAATATGTAGGAAAAATAACTTCTTTTTTTTCGTAGGCTACATTGTTGTACGATGGCTTAGCACTTGAAAGCTTATGGAGATCAATGTGTGTGTTGATGCATGTGAAAGTAAGATAAAGACTGAAAAACTGACTGACAGACTGAGGGAGCAAGAGCTCTATGTAATGTTGCTTTTCCGTGTCTCGAAGTAAGAAGCTTCTCTTCTTCTCGGGTGGTGTTGAGAGGGAGGGACTGTTGTCAGGACCAGTTATGTGTAACACTGCAGACCCATAGAATGTGTCTGGCTCTTCATTGGTAAGTCAGTCAGGTAGGACGCTGCTAGGCCTCTCCAGAAGAGACTCGGCGCGATGTTTCCGCTCGCAGTGAAAAGATGGAGACAAAGTGATGTGTCTGTTGCCGGGTGATTCACAAAAAGAACCCAGGGTGCATTTCTAAAAAAAGGGGGAGGGGGGTTGGAAAGACAGCAGCAAAGTAAAACAAATACTGGCCTCCGTCCCTGCCTCCCTCACTCTTCTCACAGTCAGGGAGAAATGTAGAAGTCGATGAGAGAAAGGAAAGCGAAGCCAAACTATTTCTGCCAAGCCAGCTTTTACTGTAATGCCGTATTATCTTTGAGATAAGCAGCTGGCACAATAGGAAACTCAATTCCTTAAAACCTAAAGATTTTTGGGTCATTTTAAACCAAAAGGCGGTGGCTCTGTAATTACAGCTATTTTCCACCATCAATTACCATTATATAACTGTCATGCATGAATATCAGACACGTGTCAGGCCAGTAGAGATGTGTAGAGACATGTGATGAGTGATGTATTGTCTATAAATGTGCTGTGACATTATTTTGACCCCTGTCGTGATTTATTACAGTATTAGTGACAGGGGGTAGTAAAAGGTTACCAAGGTGCTGCAGATGAATATGCAACATGCCATGCCATTCTCATCGAGAGAGGTAAAAGGTCAGTTAAGAAAGAAACGTTTATTTTCCATGACTGTTGACAGCCGTAACTACCATATGTCACATTAAATGAACTGTATCATTGTGCAAATATGGGAGTGAATCTTAATTGAACCACCTGTGGCAGGGAAGGCTTGAAAGCTGATGTGCCAAACCTGCAGTTTTAAGATGGCACAGTGCATCGTTCATACTACACATGAAATAATGAGCACGAGAAAAGTGTAATACCTGAGAAAGTGTGCCTGTATTTTTGTCGAGAAAATAATGTTACCTAAATCACATATAATGTGACCTGCTGTCTCTGAAGCTGGGCTTTCATCATGTTTTCTCCAAATTGATAAGAACAAGAAACAGGACTAAGTGTTTACAGGCATGCTGGAGGTTCTTTGTGACTGCACTTATGCAGTGCTTTGAACCAAATGGTAATGCCACTGTGATAACATGCTGATAATGACAACGCTGATGTGGCGCAGGTATTACGTTCTCCATGTGTATGATCTAAACTAGGTATGCTGCATGCTGACATTTGCTGCTTGTGAAAAATGCAAGAGAATGTCATTAGGTTTTGGAGATACTTGGTCATAAACCACAGTAATAGACAACTTGAAAGTTGAAAAGCTGTAGGCTTTGCAAGGAAACACTGAGAAAAACAAAACCAATTTGGATCAATCGTGTATCACGGGCCGTTCTAATCTGTACATCTGAGATTGTGTGTTACCCTAAGAGTGTTGCATTCTGTGGAGGTGGTAGTCATTTTATCTAGTGTCGGTACAATCTGCTGTATTGTCTTTGAAACATTATTTGTAGGCGTCTGTTTCACTAAAATGCAGAAAGCATTGTCAGTCAAATGTTATGTAGCTGGCTCATCACAGGAGGTCATGCCAACATCAGCGCCAATGTGAAACAGGAAGCACATTAAACGTCAGTTTTCCTTATTTGTATCAAAACCTCTGAAGGTTAATAGTTGTGCATGCTGACAAATGTGGGAGCACCGACTCCCACTGCAGCAAAAAGACAAATGAACATATGTGGTCTGATTTTTTATTATATGCAACCCTTTACATGGCGTCCACTTGCTAGTGTTTGAAATGTAAGTGTTATTGCATAAGCAAACGGCACTAGCCTTTATAGAGTCTACAGTGTGCTGTTTTACCACTCAAACATATAGCCTCCATCAGTAACAAATAACAGAGCTTTGACACCAGTGCAAGGTCAATATTGCTCAGAGTAAGGCCAATTCTCCTCTTGTTCTCATAACAGCAGCCTGTGAACTGATTTCCCAACACCTTAAATACACTTCACAATGCACATTAGATGTGTACTGGCATAGAGTGTTAGGGATAGAAAGTTATTTTACTGCCAAATGCACAAGTTTGTGCTTTCTGGATGTGAAATTTTTACCCTTCTAGAAAAAGAACTTAATCATAGTACAAAGACAAACGAATAATAATGTCTGTCAATCAGGATGTTACTACATTAATGACCTGTAATCATATTTATATACCATAAATCTATTAACCAACAGCACAAGCTCATTGGATTCTGAGATCATTGAATATTTGTGTCCTAGGACCCAAATTACCAGTCCACATAAATCTGTCTTTATTTATGTTTAGCTGCTGCATTAGACTTCTACTGAAATCAATATCTTGACTAGTGTGAAGGAAATTTTCACAGATTATAAAATGTTGACCTTGAACCACAAATTGAAGGTTAGTAAATGAAATTTAGTTAGCGAAGAATTTTATTGTCCAAATTGGGGAAAATACAGTAAATGTAAACAAGACTTCAGATGAGCAAAGTATTATGAATAAGATAGGTAAAAATATTAAATATGACAAAGTGAATTCAAGGTTTGATTTTGGAAAAAGAAAGAAAACTATGCATTTGGCATAATAGGATCTGTCATATCTCTGCTGTGTCTTACATGTCTAAAGTGTGGGTAAAGGTGAGGGTAAAAGCTTGAAGTGCAAGTGCAAATGGTGAGAGGGATCTCTTTATAATCCAGAAAGCTTTCATAAAGAGGGGATAAATGGAATTTTAAAAATGCCAATTTTAACATACTGGTCAACTCATTAATTAATTGCATCTGTGTATTTTAGGGAAAAAAAGGAATAAAGAACAGAAAAGAAAAAAGGGATAAATTAAAATATACATACCCAGAATATTTCTCTCACAAAGGATACTGGATGAGTTTGATCGGTTTGTAGCGGCCAAAGCTGTAGAAATGTCACTGGAGGGACAGGCTGGCTGAACTGAGAGAGAACTCAGTGATTGGAGCTAAAACTGGGATGCTCCACTCAGATGGTTTGCGTTGAATCTCATGTATTTGTAATAAAGACACACTGCTGGAGAAATTAAACGTCAAACCGTCACATCCTTGGTGTTACGTTTTTTTCTACAGCAGTACCAACTGTCTTCTATCACATACTTAAACAGTAGCAGGAATTTATAGCATGGCATCTTCATTATATCAGCCTTCACTGCTGTGGAATAGGAAGATGTGTCCTTTGTGTGGCTTTCAACTCCCAAAACCATTTTTTCTGGGTAGTTACCCTCAGTCAACGTAATTAAGGCAGACAGAATGTGATGCACGAGTCAGGACTGATATGTAGACTTAATGGCTTTCTGAGAATCTGCATCCTCCGCCACCTGCACCACCTCCACACATGACTGTCTGAGTTTGCCTCCACAGAGGAGAGGGAAGAATAGAGAGAGGAAGAGCAGAGGCTGTGGTTTCTCTTTTCCCACATTCTCTCCCATGATGTGAATTACACAAACCCTTACCGTGATTTGAGACAGCCATCAGACACATTCACTCCAACGTTTTAAACAACCCTGCAAAGTGGAGAAAAGTAAATCAGTTCATTTTACACAATTGGCCAAATGCAAATCTACTGTGATAAATGAAATATTCGCTGATGTGTTGCTAGGCAACAGAGTAGTGAGCTGTTTGGCCGGTCTCAGCCTTTTGACCGCGTCCATCTGGAGCACTTTGAGGGCAGAGGTCACAGACAACAGTCACTTTAGAGAGGTGTGCAGGAAAATGTGGGGTGGGGATTTAGGGAATTTCCATTTTGATCGTCAATTAACATTTCATGAAGAGAACTGAGGTGAAAAAAGTTTTGTATTCAGGCAATCTGCAGTGTCATGAGGCTAGAGAAGGTTCTTGAGCTGAAAAGCACTGCAGCCATGAAGTGAGTCAGGGTGGAATGTCTGACATCAGAGTGAAAGATTCGCTGCTGGTGAAGTGAAGTAGACAGCTCCTGGAGGTGTTTGGTTTGAGGGCCTAAGAACTGAGGCCACATCTGAGTCCAGCAGACGAACTAGCATATATTTGGAGGGAGAGGGCTGAAACAACCCGCAGCTGCAGGCTACAGTCAGTGTCAGTGGACTGCTACAGCAGCTGCTGAAACAGGCCACATTAACTTCTACTGAATGCAGATTATGAGTCCTCACATGAGGTTTCTGGGGTTAATTTGAATTTGGTTTGCTATATCAAATGCTTTATGCTGTTTTCCGGCTTAAAGCCTGTTGGCTCTCATGGTCTCACGATTGCTAAAACGAGCAGTACTCTAAACAGTCCACACAATCTGACCGTCATTCAAGCAAGAGGCTAATTAGTGGAGCAGACTAAGTTTTTAATCTCATTTACAAATGATTTGAAAAACAAATGTTCAAAGTCCAAAATGAATAAATATTAAAATAAATAAATGAACTGCTACTGTCTATAGCACATAAGTGAATCCATTCTCTTCATGCAGTTATGACACATTCTAGATAAGGGTTGAAAATGTGTAGGCAGCTACAAACAAGATAAGAAAAGGCAACAACACTGTAAAGCAATAGTGACAACAGCAGTATTAAATATGATGGAATTCAGCAGTGTTAAACTCATATGCATCTGACATTAGCACATTAACTGACTGACTGACTGAGCTCAGTATGTGATTCCAAAGGTTGCACAGTGCAGACATTATAATATTGTTTTTTTTCTTTTTTACTCACATTTCATTTCACTACACTATATATGTAGCTTCAAATGATGTGGGACTTTGTGTTATTTGAATTTTTTTCTCTTCTCCCCGTTTCCATTTATATTTGACATTTCAAGGACAAGCTTTCAGAATGTTCCTGACAGAACGTAACATTTGAAGGCTCAGCTTTCAGGAGGTTTTTTAGAGCAGGAACATGTCTGATCCTGATAATCTAAAAGATCTAAAGCACAGATCTTTTAGAATGAACCAGTATGATTTTGAGGGGTACGTGTTGGCATCCCTGACTTGTACCGATGTTTCTGTGGTTTGGTACATGCTAGAAATGCATTACACATGATGCATGTACATAGGTTTGAGATCCACATGAAGAAGCACAATTACGTTTTGATTACACAAGAGATGCCACACCTTCAGGACACTGGATATTTTGCTGTTTTTAGAAAGACATCCCCAGGAATGCCATTTATGACAAAAAAAAAAGATGACAAATGACGAATATAAAATTCTAGCTTCTAAAACATATTTGAACTTTTTTATGCATTCCTGTGCAGTGCTCCCACACACCTATCATTCTAGCCTTATTATCATAGCAGGACCAGGAGTTTTCTGCTCAGATGTCTGGTGTAGGTTGGTTCAGCATAATTGGCCGTGTAATGAGCCAATCACACACCTTCTACACACCACTAACTCCTCAGAGCTTTCGTCTTCTGCAGCATTGCTCCATTAGACAATTTAAAAGGAGACGTGTATGCTAAGGTGACATTGAGTTTAAACATTTTCTGTGATATGTTATTATGCAAATGTTGCTGCCTGCTGAATATAATCAGGTGAATACAGTTCCCATCTCCCCTGGCGGACCACATCACAACTTCATCCACCTGGTGTTCAAGAGTGTGTCGGCTTGAGCTTCTACTTTTACCCGGCTACTCCTGCTTGAGAAGGCCTGTAGGTCCATTGGAAGGTTGACTTACCACAGTGTCCTGAATTATTTATCCAGACAAGCAACAGTGTGTCCACTGCCTGAGCAGTGTGTCAGACTTTTAGCTGAACAGTGGCACAACATTGTTCCAGGAGAGTGCACTACCATCATTCCTGGGCATCCTCTGCTGCACTTACATATATCTCCCTGTTCACCCTCTGCCCCTCAGAGTTGAGATCTAGCTCAGTCATGCTGAAATGAGAGGTTTTCATCTTTTGCTGGATGCATCAATGAGAACCATGAGAAGGAGCTCTGGAGAGTACAATAAAATCAAAATCCACACTGACATTTGTAGTATTGTAAACGACTACTGTTATCCATCTTTGAGACAGTCCCTGACTCAGCATTATGTGGAGTGGTTTACTCCATATTTCTAGATAATAATTGTAAAAAAGGTGAATAGCAACCCTTAAGGAACACCATTTCCCCTGAGGCACATTCATAACATCAAGGCGTAGAGGAGCAGAAAATGCAGTTTTTTGACAGTGGATCCATCAAGCTGCCATGGGGTGGGGGTTGCCAGGTCTCAAAATCTATGCAGGCACAGGAACAACATGCAAACTCTACCTACAAAGGCCTCAGGTCCTTAGCACTGTTAGCAACAATGCTAACCAATGCACCACCTTGCCACCCTTGACAGAGGATATACACTAAAAAGTTGGGAGAATGACTTCAGAGGAGGGTATTCATGAATTATATGGATATGGGTATGAAGTTATGCCAACACAGATACTAGCAGCCATGATGATTTAAAAAAACAAAACAAAACATGGGAGCTGTAGTCTTTTATACGCTGATAAATTATTTGTAGTTGAACAGTTCTGATTTCTAATAACAAGCTCTGAGCAGATTTGACACCCAGGTTCACAGTGTACTGTGTATGTGCAGCGATAACATTTGATGATGATGCAGTGAGCCTTTTCATTTAGGGCAGCAAATGTAACTGCATGGAGTGGTCGGTGTGGAAATAAGGCACATTCTTTGTATTTAAACTTATCCTTTGCTCAAATATTATACAGAAAATGTAATTTCATGCTGTTCCAGATTTTGTAAGAGGCGTATACTATACACATTAGTGTATGATGTAGTCACTCTCTAATACAAAGTATTGGTCTTGGGCATTTTTTTTCCCATATTGATGCATTTGAGAGGAAAAGTGCTATACACTATGAAAAAGTGAAATGAAACAGTTTTGCACTAAAGAAGTGCAGATAATTTGATAATAATGAAGGAAGTATAACATCAGATAAGTCGTGCAGATGTTTCTCTTTGCTTTAAGGAACACGACAGTTCTAGTAAACAAGGATTTGAATATATTTTCTTGTTATGTGTGTGTTTGCAGTTACATAATGTTTGTGAAGATTTTTTTTATGTGTGTGAGTGTGTGTGATGGATAGGAAATGAAGGAGAGCAGGTGTCAGCAATCTCTCCATGCTCCCCTACTTATCCCCTATTCACCCAGGCCGTTTCTATGGTGACGAATGAATGGATTGCCACATGGATGATTGGTGCCAATCCACCAGTCATTGGCCTCATAATGGACACCCGCTCAAGGAAATAATAGTAAATTAAGACTGAGCCAGTCCTTGTACATGTGATGTGTATATCACTGAAGGACTTGCAACGTTCAGTTTCCACCTCTTTTCAAACTTAAGTTCATTTGCAGGGTAGAATAAATGATTGCAACAAGAAATGTTTACCAGAGGCATAAATAAATGAAGGGAAGCTCAGTTCTTTGAAAAAGTGAATACAGACCCTAAATGTTTCATATTGTAAATGCAGTGATGAAGATATTTGCACAACTTGTTTGTTTATATAGTTTCTTGTGTGATATTGTTCTTAAACCTTTTGGTATATTTTCTAAAATACTTGCTTCATGCTTACACATTTAGTATGCCTAAATGTGTTGACATAATCAGTTTTTAATGAAAAAAAAATATATTCTTAATCACTGACAATATAGAATTGATACATTAATATGTTTATGGGAATTAAGGGAGCAGTATGTGACAGTGGGTGAAAGTAAAATGAGCTTGTGCTTGTGTATAACTTTCAGCACTACAGGGAAGTGGACAGCTCCACCTTAGGCTGACCAGGCTCTCCTGTTAGACCTGGTTAAATAGTATAAGCCATGTCACAGTAACAGTAAAGAATCAGGGTGCAGCTTCACACATCGTGCAGCCACTGTCATGTGTTGCAGTTATGTCTGCACGACCTGAGATGTGGGCTAAATGATTATTTGGGTGGTGTCGATATGTCCTAGCAATGCCCTGTTGTGATGCATTCACACGCAGAGAGCAGTTGTGAGTTAAACAGAAATAAACTGTCAAAGTGATGGAAAATAATCAATATATTGATGCTCCATGCCACGATTCAATTCCATGTATCAAGGGGTCTTGTTTGGTGTGTGTGCAGGCTCTTTTACTTCTAGTCTTTCCTCCTGAAAAACTAGCGTGTTGTGCAGCACTTGCTGATGAGTGCTTTGTTGATTGATACAAGCGTTTACCGAGTAAAAGGGTACAACTTGGTGACAGGTAGCTGTAATTCATGGGTGGTGGAGGTGGCAGGCTGATGGCTTTGTAGAGAGAAGACAAAACAGAAGGTTTCATCCACAGACAACTGAAAGTGGTTCACAGGTTTCCACAGTGACTCTTGTTGCTGTTGTTGATGATGAATAATTTTACTTGCATACTCTATCTATTGCCATGTACTAATACATCATGAAGCTTTTGCACCAGACATCCAGCAGTAAGTTTGTCTAAGAACAATGATACAGCATGAATTTTAGAACACAACTCAAACATTACAACTCTTATATATCACTGTCATGTTAGCCAGGGTGTCTTTGTGTTTGAATATATTTTTGATACACATTCCCTTTTGGTACATATTGGCAGTGTGCACAGATTACCACCTTTGACTTTAGAACAGGGAATTGTAGTGGTCTCACAGCTTTGCAGGAGAAAATCACTGCCCTTAGTGTGACAGCTCGTTTCTGTCAGCATATGTGACAATTAGAGTGTGTAGACTGTAGACAGATGCATGACTGATGACTATGTTGGGATGTCTGTTAAGACAGAAACATATTATCACCACTATGCATAAATCCACCCCAAACTCTGATCAAGCGGTCAAGAAAAGATCAAGAAATATACTAACTTACTTAAGGTGGTGCAACAAGATGCTTTTAATATTGCAGCTCTTCTCTTGAGGTTGCTGGTTTGCACATTGCAGTGAAGAATACACAGTGCAACCTGGACCTTTGACATGATGCAGTTATTTAATCTATTATCATAGTATCATTATGATGGAGAAAAACATGACCATAAAAGCATAGTCCCACTCTTAATGGCCATTAATCCTGCCAATTATAGATCTATATGAGGACGTTTGGACACTATATGGATCTTCACCAACATGCTCAGTGTTCATTATATGAATGCAGAGATCAATAACTATAGAGTTATAGTTATGGAGTGTAGTAGGCTGGAGTCAATTCCTAGGAGCATATGAGTGGTTACAAGGAGATATGGATTATTGGTCCAAAGAGAGAAACAAATTAAACGTAGATGTTGAGCTGTTGAGCATCTAGTTAAATATTTTAAATATTTTAATTGTGGAATAGTCACAGTTTAGGTGAGATCAAATTTCTAGATGCATCCACTCAACTCTGAATACAAGTAGCAAAAGATCTAAATGTAAAGACACATTTGTAAAGACTGGTGCTCTCAATACTACTGAAGCAGTATGGACTTTCTTCTTAAATTATGTTTATATGTGTGTAGCACAGACAGTTTTCAAAAATGCTATACATTATCTCTGAAATAATTTCTGTAATATAACTGGTATTCCTTTTCTATTTACTTGTTGTTGTTTTTGTTTTTTCTATATCAGCGAGAGGGTGTATATAAGAGATGTAAATTATGTGAGTTCTTCGTTCTTATTGTCCTGGCTGACTTAGTGGGAAGAAATGATAATGGTGGAAAGAGAATGATCAAACAGACATAGCACTTGGAATTTAGGAAGGTTTTAATCTTATCAGTGATTTAACGACTCAGAGGCTGTGATCAAAGATGATCATGTATAATAGCCTGATGGCAAAAGAGACATGGAAACACAGATAAAGGATAATTGGCGTGACACTTGTTTCTTTGAACATCGTCTCTCTGCCCTATTTCAGGATTCAATCCAGAGGATATGGAAATGCACTTATACAGTCAGAGTCCGGCCTGGTCACAAGATGTATTAGTTTGTTTATTTAGGTATTAGTAGCCCTTTCTTATAGTGATGTCATAGTGGGATTATTTTCACTGTATATTGCACAGATTCTTGGGTTTTCATAAGCTTTAGTGTGGATTGTTATTCAAGATTTTCCATCTCGTAGTCCCAAGCAGTCCTAATGCAATTTGGGGCATTTGAGAAACAAATGAAGGAGCAATGATCCTCTAAAACAGTGCAGGTCCCCTGGATGATGGCAGGTTGAATTAAGGCACATCCCAACCCTGTGGCAAACAGATGTTGCACTGTCCATTTTCCTACTGTGAGATACAAAAGACAATCGCCAAGATCTGTGTCAGTGCCAGAGAAATATGCAAGCTGTCTTGACAAAAAGACGAGCATTTCTTCATATCGGAGCTTCTAAATAAGACATTTAGTACGAAGAGCAGATGTGTTGTGACATGGCTCTCAGGATTGTTGTCTGTCTGGCTTACTTGTGATGTAGACTGACAATGACAAGAGAAAAGGTTCCAGCGGGTGTTTTGTGGCTGAGCCACCCGCTGAAGCAGAACACACATGGGGACAGAGCTAACCTTGCCTGAAGAACCTACAGGCTGTGAAACATAGCAACACTGAGCCCATTAAATTTGTCCAAAAGTAAGCTAGTAACTTTTGCTAGACAGACTCACCTTTGTATATGTGCATAACATAGCATGAGTTCTGCGAACCTCTGCTAACATTCATGTTTTCATGGAAGCATCCTCCTTACTACCTTGTGCACTACTTTTAGTATATGCCATTTTATCAGGGTTTGAATTTTTAACTTTCAGAACCCTCCTTTATGAAACTAAACTGTTCACTAGTTCTTGATTGAAAAGAAAAATCATTAATGTTCAGTGCCCCTTAGATAACAGATGTAGATGTAAATTACACTAGTTAAGTGATGACACACCTGTCAGTGGTGGCAAAACCCAGTCCCAGTTTACTCGTGACTACCCTTTTGGGAATTTAGCATAAAACTAATAGTGGATTGAGCATTTTCATAGGTTCTTTTAGTGATTTAGTGTTGCACTTCCATTAGGTTGGAGGATGTGAGAAACAAAAAGTGAGCTCATTCACTATGACAGAAAATGTCCAGTTCCAAGAAGAAATAAAAGTAAAAAAAAAAGAAGAAAAAAAAACATCAGAGCATCTCAGGATGTTTCCCTCCAACTGTGAATCTGGACAAATTGTTATCGTTGAACATGTCAGTAATGATAAATGGCTATGTAACTGATAATTGTTATCTTAAAACCTTAACGGCTATAAAGGAAATTATACAATCATTCACTCTTTAGCCCCAATAATGACTGATGTGTGTCCACTTTTATCCTCTGTATTTTTTTTTATCACATGTTTTTATACCAAATAACAATCCATATTATAAATAATATCCACAGCTCAGGCAGCCACAGTAACGATTTCCCTATGCTCTGAATCTGCTGTATAAATAAGCAAATGTTGTTGCAGAGGTCCACTGGTAGTGATGGTGCAAGTAGCTCGAAAATTATTCTCTATTACAAATATCTTGCCTGAGCAGAACTGGAAGATTTGTGTTCTACTTGTGCAGTTGTAAGAGGTAAGGGTGATTAGGCAGAGCAGTTGTTATGGGTCAGGTTCTTCTTTACTGGTTCATTAGCCAGAGCCACATGCGTGACACTGACCCTTTATCGTAAAGGGCATGTAATGACTCCTTCCTCCATTTCTCTCATTTATCCTATTTATGGAAATGTGAATCTTCAGGGGGGATGGCTCAATGCTGAAAGAACCGTCTCCCCTGTGATACAGCTTGTCCCTCACTGTCACCTTTGTTTAGAGACATAAAGGGCCGTTAAGGAAAGAGAGAAATGCAGAATGAACGGAGGGGGTATTGAAAAAGAACATTTTGAGGAGAACCAGAAAAAAAATGATCAAGGTAATTCAGTGTCTCAGAAAGAGGCAGACAGAGGAAGGAAGGAAAAGGTAAACTGTATTAGTGAAGAAGAACTGGAAAAAACTAAATAAAAGTCAACATGGAACAAGAAAGACAAATTGAGATGAAAATGGCTTCTGAAGAGATACAGCAACAAAGATAAACCAGGAAATGGAGTAGGAGGAAAGATTGGAGGCAGGACTGTTTTTCTTTCTTTTTTCTACAGTTGCCGAACTTGATTTTCAAAACAGAGCTCATTTCCAGTCACTGCAATTCAAAAAACCAAACACCATAAACACATCCTATGTTCTGCACAATGTAGTGCTGCATTCAAAACTACATAAACTTTTGTACTACATAAAATCTATGCCTTATAGGTCATAATGTTATATGTCAGGTCACCTCTTAACTTCCTATACAGATCTAATTTTAGAAGGAGATTCAGAAATCAAAGAATTATTGAACATTTTTATTGTTCAATTGAATTATTGTGTCCAAGCTGTGTTCTCAATTAAAAGCGCTTTCGTCTTTGAACATGTCATCCTCCTCCTGAATGAAGTGTACAGAAATATGTGCAGGAACACAAACAATGCTAAAAGAAAAACCTTTTATTTTACTTTTCTATACAAAATCAAACAATCAAGAACTTAAAAAAAAGCTGTGTTACATACAACAAATCAGAAAAAAAACACTGATGTTTTAAAAATGTATTTTTATAGTGCTTACATTTAACAAATCAACAATTAAGTACTTTGGTGACTGGACAGGTGGCGTGTGTATTGGTCAGCTGGTCCAAAAAGACTAGCAGTTTAAATAGCAGTATTTTAAAATGGCAAACAATGACTTTACGCCCTGTGTTTTACACTGACATTGCAAAAAGGGACACGATGAATTTTTATTTTATTGCATTCTGAGTTTTGGAGACATGAGCTAAAAAACATGCTTTCTGTCTCGTTTTAGTGTATTAGTGACTGAAAAAATAACTGTAACATTAGCTCGGCACTGCTGCTGGCTTAACTATTGCATGTCTACATCACTGAAAGGTTACCATGAGCAGTACTGACAGTTCTGCCTACTAGGCTTTGACTGGCATGCTTTACTCATAGCATAGGGAGGAGGAGGAGAAGGAGGAGGAGGAGAGAAGCAAGGGACATAAACAGCAAGTAGGAGAAATGAAAATAAGGGGAACAGACAGAATAGAAGAACAGTGAAAAAAGGAAAAGAAGCAAAAGTAAGGAGGTGGAAATTTGAAGGGAGATCGAAAGGGATAGGGAGAGGGGAGGAACAATGGAGAGGAAAAACAGACGAATGGACAGAGGGGAGGGTAACATGGAGACCTTAAATGAACACAGATGATTGCGTGATGCTGAGTCATTAGTCCTGGAGTTACGGCTCTCGTCACACTGCCATTTAGAAAGGGTAAGGAGAGGACAGTGGGTCCAGCTGATAACTTCACTATAGACTACTGTACATACTGATGGGAAGTTGTTGTGTGTTGATTGTTTCCTTCAGGGCTAATAAATGATGCTGAATGCACATTGCCAGCTTCATTTTCTCTCTCTGCTCACCAAATAAAAACTTCTCATATGGACACTGTTTCTTTTGCTGCACTGTCACCATGTTCCTTTATTTTGAAATGTTTCTGAGGCCATGCTTTGACATCAATAGGTTCTGATGTTGTTCTTTTCTGCTACTTACAAGTTCCAGACCTCGCCTTTAATTCTAGATACTTCCTTTAAGAATTAAGCAGAAGTTTGTACTCCGCTTCAACCAAAAATCATCAGAACAAATTGGTTCCTTGTAAGCCTAAAAAGCCTACATATCATATATGATAGTAAGAAATCTATGAGCCTGAGGCTGACAAAAAAGAAACCTTTTGACTAAAGAAATACAAAAAAAAGGAAAACATAGGCAGCAGCTGTTTCACATTAAATATGTTTGCCTGTAAATACCTCTATGGAATTCTTTAAAGTAATCTAGGAAATTTAAGTTAATGAATGTGAGACAAAATTAAATGCAGCATTTCACGTTGCCATTTCCCCCTTCAAAGATAAAAAGCTAAACTGGAGTCTGATCAGCGTGTTGGTGCCTTGGGCCACAAGGTAATGTAATTTCTTGCTGTGAAAGTCTGCAATCAATTCATATGTTCCCTGGTTTAACAGCAGATCAATTTCTCAATGCAAATTCCTGCTAAATGATTGACAGTGGTTTGCTTCTGCTGGAACTTACGATTGGGAATCGTTTTTTTCCCCTCTCTCCCTCTCTCTCTTTCACAGTGAATGAATTTTAAAGTGATTATAGAATTATCAAAAGTCAATTTTCATGCCTCTGTATGTCAAGTGATCTATACCTTTACTATGGGAACGGGTCTATCTTTGCAAATAGATTTTTCTTAAGAAACAAAGGTTAGTGAATTGTGTGGCTGTTGGGCTGGCACCTTTAACATCTAAAAATCATTTTAAGAAAATATGACTGGACTTGAAAATGACATAATTGCTCTGTGGTTGCAAGAGTCACATGCCATGGTTTTTTATGCTTTAATCAATTCTTCTGTACAAGGTCTGATAGAACAGAAATTCTGCTTCATCTGCTTCTGCTCGTGTGGTTCTGACTGTGTCTGCAGAGCTCCCCCCTTCTGCCTGTATTTTGATGTTTTGATGTAGTTAGGATTTTTCTAGGCAGGGAGTCAGTGTGTTTTCCCTAGTCAGTGACAGAGCACAGGTGAAGTTGGCCGTGTTGCGCCGTGGGCTCGCACCAAACATATTGACTGGACTCTGTCAAGCTGGGAGAAATGGTGGATTTCTATATGACTATAAGAGGTATTAAAGGAACTGCACTAACTTCAAGTCATACTGAAGGCTGAAGTTCCACAAGACTTTGACACTTTTAACCCTGTATGCGTTTCCTTTAGGCAATATTTAGATTTGGGAGGCAGATTTTCCCTCTACATTTAAAATCACCTCCCTGTCTCTGTGTCTCGGTGGCTGAAGATTACATATATTAGGATTTAGCACTATACAAATGAAATTGAATGGAATTGAATTGCATTAGCATTGTGCGCCAAACACTTTCTCTGAGGGTATAAAGTCAGAAGGCATTTGAGTAGGGAAGCGATGTTCCCACTGGTGTTGATGTGACATGCTGTGTAGACCTCTGTAATGTCTTATTGATGGAACAATACATCAATAAAGTGGTCCCTTTTCATACAACCTCCCTGTGTGTGACACTCCACAACCTCAAGCGCCACATAGTCCAGCACCCATTTGGCCTTGCATATAAAAATTTAGAGCTGCCTGAATATGCAGTAGGAGAGAATTGTGCAAACTTTGCATCTTTTCATTCTTGTGGACCATTGCATCTCTGCATATGTGACAAATAAGGAATAGCCTCAAGGAGAGCCATTACTACAATAGCTGTCTCTAAATCTGATGTCGTGCGTGAAGTCATTGATGCATATGATTGTAGATATGAATGAATCTCCCTTTTTTTTCCCTAAGATCAGAGATATACTTCCTCCTGTCGTTTTTTCTGAGGCCAAGTTATCAGAAGGTTGCTGTCTGCTTGAGTGCTGACTTTATTTTACTGTCCCGCAAACACACTGATTCTGATGGACTCCTAAAAATACATTTCTTTTAATTGGCTGCATTAGAAGGAAGTTGTGTTGTGAATACATCACACATTATCACCCAGAGACTAACATTTGAGTTAACTTAAGAAAAAAAAAGATACATACATAGTATTTCTCTGTTCATTCGGTTTGGATGGACAGTATACTTTTGCGCCATTAAGCTGAACGGAAAGTCATTTGACGTTTTGCAGTTCATTGGCCTTAAAACATACGAGAATGATTAACAAACAATGCAATTGAATAAGAGACTGAAAGCTGTGCTACTTTTCCCTTTCAAATCAGAGATCAACTCTCAATCACGATGCTAAAATTTGAAATCAAATAGATTTCCTAGAAATCCATTTCCCATCTCCGCAGTGAAGCCTCTTGGATTACATATGGATGACATAAGGAAACAGGTTTTGAACACCTGAACAAAACATAATTCCAAGTCAAAAACAGTTCCTCAGAATAAACGTCTGATGCCAGATGAACACAGAGCAAGTGCCATACACCTTAAATTTCAACACATATTTGTATTTTTGCATGACTTGAAATGTAACAACAACCCTGAGGTGAATGTACACCCCACTGCAGTTAGCTGTATAAGGTGAGTGCTGATATAGAGTCACATTAAGGTTAGTGTACTGGAGAATAAAGATGTAAGAAAATGAAATCACTTATAGTCAGCTTAAACCAAATGATTATACACTGCAGTTTCTGTCTTTACTAAAATGGTACACAAATGAATGAACTTGCAACATATAAGATCAAACAAAAGAACACATATGCAGTGTGCAGCAAAATTAAGCAGGAAGAATATCTCGTTCGCTATCTGTTGTGCGCTGAGGAAATCTGAAAGGATGTGAGGCTTGCACTGCATCCACAGGGTCTAAAATAGCTTTTCACCATATTGCACTCACAGGAGAAGAAGAGGCAATTCATACATACAATAACAAAACAGATAAGATCGCCTCAGGCACCGAATTAGGACCGAATTAGCCTCCTCTCCTCTCCCCCCATGTTATTTCCGTGCAGCCACTCATGGCATAGTAAACCAAATAATCCACTCGTTATCGCAGAGCACATCATTATACGTTAATAGCCTATCCATGTTGACACACCATTAGGCATAGGGAATTTGGGTAATGTGCTATACCGCCGTTTTCACCATAGATTCATGGACTTCTCCTCCATCTCATGGGATGTATGCAAAAGCCAGTGAGAAAATAAGGGAAAAGGAAGTAAAGTATACATGAAATGCCCTTTTTTAAAAAAAAAAAATGAAACTATGCTGTCGAGGCATTGTTAAAAATGACTAATAACCTTCATTATTCTGATTTGATGATGATAGGTGAATGGTTGTCTGACAGGACTCTATAAATGGAGCAAAACTGCACCATATGATTCACCATCTGACGAGAGGAAAAGTGAGGAAACTGAAGAAGGCACAAACAGGGAGGAAAATTAGAGAGAGGAGGAACAGGGGGAAGAGGAAGGCAGGAATTAGGGGGGGTTGGGCAGGCGGAAGAAAGAGATACGTATGTGATCAAGAATTAGAAATAGATTAAGTGTAAACAGAACCTATAGAGGAGGTGATGGTCCACTAACTCTGATGCTGACATTCAGGTCTGCTCCTTCTGACCTAGCAGACGTAGCTCACTGGGTTCACTGACTGCACTGAGTCCAGAGGCACCTTCACCTCCATTCTTGAGTTGTATAAGTTAAGTTAAACGGATTTTGAGTAAGGTGGAAAAATAATTAAAAAATTGAAATTTGAATCCAGTAAAAAAATGTTGTCCCTTTGATGACAAGACAGTTTTAAAATGATATATTACTTTGGCATGACTTTCTTTTGACACACGCATAATCTTTTCAAAGCAGTCAGTCACCAGAATGAAGCTTTTCTCTTCAGTGTGGACTTACCTCCCCCAGCTCTAAAATCTCTAAAAAAAAAAAAAAAAAAAAAATCCATCATGAATATTTCACCAATTTCACCCTATAAAACTCAGCTCTCTAAACTATTCTACACATTGTGTGTGTCCTTCAGAGTGTTTTACATATAAATATGCTTGTGCAGATGCTTTACTGTAGTTGTACTGTAGGCATAATGATTTTTAGAGCTGCTGAATACAACTGTGGGAGGCACTCCATTTCATGGAAACGCACTTTCACCACCTTGCCTTCATCTTATTCTTTTTTTCTCTTTCAGATAATAGTGAGATTATGCACAGACACTGTGGGTGGACACACAGCTCACAGAAAGTCTACAATCGGCAGAATTCATTTCAGTGTTTCATCTCCCAAAAGACACGATTATAACCTTAAAGGATTGCCTCAGAGGTTTCTCATAAAAGGAGTTTTTAGACTTATTTAACGTAACTGATGCGTTAAGTGCATTTCCCAGATTTATGTTGGTACGCAAATTCAACACATGGTACACACTGATGCTCATGCTTTTAACAGGTGCTAAAAGTAGTTAACGTAACATGTTGTAAATAGGCCTGACTGTTTATTTTCTTTCAATTAGGTCTGTCAAGGAGCATGTCTCATCATATTACAACATAAATATTTGCCTAAAATTAGAACAGTTTCCTATCAGATTGCCAAGTGCTGCAGGGATGACTTCTTGATATTAATTTGATTTCACACTTCATTCAGAGAAAGGAAGAGAGAGATATAAATAGAGAGAAATGGAGACAGAAAAGGGATAAAAATATGATGAAAGACAGCAAGAGAGAGGGACAGCAAAACAAACCAAGGAGAAGAAAGAGAAGAGAGCATGTGTGAGGATGACAGTACAAGGCAGACTCTGGGAATAAAATGTGGACAATGAAAAAGTCTACTTACATTGAGGTAAATCATAAATCTGAGTTCTTAGTAAATAAGGAGGTCATTGGCTTGCAGCTCTGTGTGTGTGATCATCTATATTATCAGAGCAAGGAAAACAAAACAACTTTAATATCTTTGATTCCAGCATTTTCTTACATAACACGTACTGTAGTACTTCCTACTGAACCATGTGCCAATGTAAAGTAGTAAATGCTAACCATAGGTAAAATCTTAGTTAGGCAGAGTGACATTTGCTAATTAGAATGACAAAACTATGTATCTGAGACAACTGCTAGGTTCATAGATCATCATCTTCATCTGGTCTTTATGGCAGCTTATGGCGATTCACCAAATGGCTGTAGAGCAGTTCACTGAAAACCAAACAAATGAACCTGATGGTGGCACCAAACGTTCATTAGGATTCTTTATCTGGGAACCAAGGAAGCCTGCGTAAAACTCTGTGCCAATCCGTACTGTGTTGACTGGGTCAGTGAAAACTTTGACCCGCTGTTGGCACAAGAGGAATCAGACAAATTCTAGGAGGCCAGACCAGATCCTCAGAGCCACTCTAAGACATCATAGCATCATCGAGTCATCCCTAATAGACTGTAGCTAATAAATGTAATATAATTCTGAAGCACTTCTACATCTGAGGAGAGTTGAAATATTGTGATACCACCATTTGATATCGAGTAAACGTTGAACATTATATGGAGAATGACCAGCATATATTCCTTTGCCATCTTCTTGTAAAATTTGCCCAAATTTTACACTTGGATGGAAAGTTGACTAATGTTGCATAATTACTTTCTAAGTTACCTTTTGTGTACAGTACTGTGTTGGCATAAGACGCACCTAAACGACAAACTCAGTTTTTAAGATTGATGGTTTACCAATCATACCAATAGAGTTTATGTATATTTTCTCTGCTGCCTAACAAGGTCTCTTGCTGCAGTGGGTCGGTTTTGTGGTTATGGTTGCTTGTTAAGAACTTCAGCCGTCAATGTGTTTGGAAGAGGGTATAGGCTAGACACAACAGTGACTCAGCAAAGTGTTGGTACTACGATGAATCATGTCTCCTAACTTCAGTAGAAGGAAAGAAGTGATAGAAATAGAAAAATTCTTACCATTGTCTTAATGTCTTAACATTGATGCTGCTTTCCACCACTGATGAGAGCTCTCGTCAAATAGTTTAATGTAAATCTCACAACAGCTATTACTGTAATGCTAACACTGGCTATGCAAAAGCTTACAAATAGCACCTTTAAAATGTATGTTTTGGATTAAAACATCTCTTTGTAGTTTTAAAGGTTTTATCCTCTTTTTAGCCTTCTCTGTGTTAATATTATTATATTATAGGCTTAATGGCTGCTTTAATAATTCACTAACTTCCTCCAGACACATAATTTACTCCAGCAATGCAAATATCACACTACAAGTATCTTCCCTCGTGCATCATAATTAATGAACTTAAGTGTTAGTTATAACAACTATATTACCATTAAAAACCACTGAGCCCTCAACACACACACACATACCCAAACCTCAAGACTGATGTCACCCCAAGGAACAACTTCATTTATTTTTTTTTCGCTGCTGGCTTTACATGGTGACCTTTCTAAGTGGTAGGTGTATAGCGTTGGGACCGGGTGGCAGGAAAAGTGACTCACAGGGAGGTGTCTGTGCCTTCAGCCAAACTCGTCAGCATGCATGTTTTCAAGTCCCTAAAGGTGCCTGTGTGTGTATGTATGTGTGCGTCAGTCAGCATACGTGTTCCTTGCACCACACATTCAGTGTCAAGGGTCCTTCTTTTTGTTCTGGTGTCTCTGTGTGGTGTTGTAGCTTTGTAGCGCTCCAGGCTCTTGCACCACTGTTCCACAGAGAAGCTAAAAGGTGGATGCACAGAGTAGTTTATTATGTCCTCATGGGAGGGAGAGAGAGGGAGGGAGGGAGGCAAATGCGAGTGGGGGTAGGCTCATAAAATGTGACACACTGGATGATGTGAATATTTACAGAGGGAAACAATTTTAACACAAAACACTGACCATTGTTTTATGTAAGGGAAAGAGACAAAGAGCGAGGGAGAGCTTCATCATAACACTTGCCAATAATATCTCTCTGTTCAGAATCTCATTTTATTTTCCCAAAACATTTTATCTGCCCTCCATGTGATGTTCTCTCTGTGTGGTATGGGTTTAATACTCTGCCTCACATTACAGTCCTTCTGGAGCTGCAGATAAGAATATTCAAAAGGTGGTAGTTCTTTATATTTTTGCCGTTTAGCAGGAAACGTTCCAACAGGAGCCACACAAAGGTCAAATTAAACTGTTAACCTCAATTACCCTGTGCTTTACAACAGGGGCTAGAGGTCACAGCCATGATGAGGAGTTTCATTTTAGTATAGCCAGAGGTGTTTTTTGAACAGATAGTATCTCTCTCTCCCTCTCGCACTCTCTCACTGACTGTTTGTGACCTGTCTTTCACTCTTTACCCAGTCGTCACCACCTGACCCCACACAGCTGATTGGTTTAGAGACAATACAAGCAATCCTTCAGCTGGTGTGTTGGTTGTCTCAGATGTTCAGGTGCCTCACAGCAGCAGCAGCAATGAATGGCAAACCCCAGTGTTTCTTAAAGAGGAACTATGGAAGTCCAGTTGCTTTTCTGCTGTTTTGCTAACCCTCATCCTGGCCATGTGCATTTGTTTACAACGAGGCTGGTGAGAAATCAATCAATAGAGCAGTACATAACATTATGAGATGTTACAACGTGTTTGCGTAGTTTAATCTGTCATAAACAAGAGATTATGGTTTACGGGGCGCGTTCGTGTGCACAGAGACGAGAGCTGGGACACCGGGGCGGCAGCCCCGATCTTGCAAGGTTGGTTTTCAGCCAAGAGACTCAATAAGTGACAGGCACGTGGAAGGAGGAGAGCCTCCATTCTCTCTCGTAACAAGTTAAGCCATTTATTAATCCATCACAATTACCCCAAAGCTGTTTAATTAAGGTAAAAATTTTGCATAGTTAAGCTATAAAGCCTGCATAGTTCCTCTTTAACCTGCCTTCTTTTTGCCAGTAATTCCAAAATAGGTTTTTGTTTATGGTGCAGGGTCATGTGATGACAGATTATTCAAACATCAAACCCAAACACATGTAGAGTTGATTTTGGTGACTCCTGACTCTATGCAGAGTTTCCCAGGGATCAGCTCACAGTTCAGTTTTGTTTTCCAGATATTCTCTATGTATGGGAAACAAGCCACAGCCTCCACTGTTACGCAGATGATATGCCACTTAGTTTTACAAGGAATTTCATTGAAACTGATATACTCCAAGTCAAAGTGAATGTCATAAATATTATTGCTCTTGACTATAATATTGAAATGCTGTAAGTTGTGAAGTGCACAACACAGCACATGATGCAGGCAGACTACAAGTGATTTCTTAATTTGAAACAGCATGGATTGCAGCTTTTGAAAGTGTTCTGGTTTGTTGAATTGTGATGTAAAATTGGCTAAGGTATACAGGTGTGAAAGGACAGCATAAATGGAACTGAAAAGAGACTGTACACCTAGTGTTGCTGGAAAACATCATCAACACTTGGCACTAAAATCTTGAAATCCAATGGACAGTCAAAACTGCTTTCTGCTCCTGTGGGGGTTGGGTGGTGGAACATGAGCAGCACCATAAAAAGAACATTAGAGCAGTAAAGGATGGTTAGAAGGGAACAAATGGGAGAGCTGTAAAAATCTGGTGTAAAAGTAGCACACACATCTTGTACGGACATAACCACATTCATAAAATTAACACTTTTAAAGTTATAGTTTCAGTTTTTACATGATGATTACATGTTGATTTCAATATATTGCATTGTTATAAGCATCTAAAACATTGTTTTGTTGCACAGTGGCAGCATAGTGCAAAGCAACACATGATCTCCCAGTTGGCTTTCCTAACTGGGAACAATGGAATTTTGATTGACACAGTCATAGTGGATGAAAGATAGTGATATAAATATAGTGTTTGACATAGTGTAGTAGTAGTTAAGACCATCATAACCACTGTCAGTCAAGAAAGTTTCTTACTTCTTGGTTTGATTGAAAGAATCTAGAATAAAACAACATATCAATGATACAACTAAAGATCCAGGCAGGATTTTCACATTCTTCTCTGTTATAAATCTATTTTATCAACATATTGGGAATTTCTGCGCAAATTATATGTCGAGTCAGATGAAACCATGGGCTAGATCACGGTGCTCATTGCCATTTTTATTTTTAAGTCTGCACACTTGACTCCGTTTTGTCATGTTGCTGTTGTTTACTGGATATTGTACTAAGTTTACTCCTCAACTGTGTCCAACTGATGTAGTCATAGTCACAGTCACACACACACACACACACACACACACACACACACACACACTGTTCAAGCCGTGAGAGGTGTGATAATGGTGGTACTAGGAGTAAGGAGGTATTGACTGGTTTGATGATCGATGACAGTGAAGTGTGAGGAGTGAAAAGAAGGACAGTTAAATTCAACAGATTGAGAGAAAAGTCAATGGGAGCAATACAATCAGCTGTGATGAACATCTAATAAATACAGTGTTCTACATCACTCATAGCTGTAACTGTTTGTTTCTCTAGTGCTAAAATGTCTCAGGAACAGCAACTCACTTTAAAAGATATACAGTACAGGTACTTTTCAGTTTGTAATATATATGTCAAATAGGAGCATTGGAAGTAAAATTCATCAATATGTGGATACTCCAAGCATTTTATTTGGTCGTTATGATGTAAAACCCAATAGTTTTAACATTACTATCCACTTTGCACATACTACATTCACAATGTATTAATTAAGGAATGTTAGATCAAATAATGCTATTATCGGGGCACTGTGTGGCGCAGTGGGTTGAGCAGGTGCCGCATTTGTAGAGGCTACAGTCCTCACTGCAGTGGGCCCCAGCTCGAATCCCACATTGGGCGGCCCTTTCCTGCATGTCATTCCCTCCCCATCTCCTGCCTCTCCCAACTATACTATCAAATAAAGGCAAAAAGCCTAAAATATATATTAAAATAAATAAATAATGCTATTATATTTACACCTTTACTACCAGAGAGCTGGTGTCCCACCTAACCACTGGCCCATTCAACCAGTCAACATTACTTGACAGTGAAACAGGAAACGTTGTCATTGGCTGGTCCCTGAATGGAGACTTGACCTACTAACACTGAGTGTGTGCATGTGTGTGGATGGAGGGTGCTGGTGGGGGTTCATATATGGGATGTGAGCTGGTGGATATGCACGTGCAGACAGGCTAAATGGAGTAACTGTGTCTGTAAAAGTGTTTTTATTTATTTGTCTTTTGCGTGTGTATGCACTGCATTGCGTGTGGGTGTATGTATGTGTCTTACAAATGACACCTGCACCACAGAAAAAGAGTTTCTCCAAGGTCAGGGACAAATCAACAGAAATTACACAGCTGCCAAAACCAATTACTGCAGAACCGTGCAACACCGGACCTACCCAATGGGCATAGACCACTCATTGAGTCTACCAAGCGAACACACATGAAACGGGACACATACACAGACAGTATGTGTGTGTATATAATAATCTCTGTTATACACAACTGGACAAAATATGGCAGTATAAAATGAGAAATTACATAATCAAAGGCTATAACATGCAGGCATGACACTCTAATACATTTCATGCCTGTGATCACTCATAATCTATTTTCTTTATGCCTATCAGTATACAATGTGCAAAAATCTTTTTATTTACTTTGCTCCGCTGCATGATTCAATCTAAAAACAGAAAGATAAAATAGCAAAGAGATTCCCCTCACTCTCCTTTATCACAAAGGCTCAGCTACAACGAATCTGACTTGGTCTTTATAGACTCTGAAAACCTTTCGGTGGCGTAGAATATTAAATTTACTGTAAGCAGATCTCAACCAGGCATGAAAGAAAACAAAGCTTTCTAAAGAGGTGCTCAGCCCTCTAGCCATGCCTCCTCTGAGCTGCCTCAATTCCCTCCTTCCTACATTCACACACAGCTGAATTTGACCTTTTGCAGCAGGCACTTGCCTGTTTCACGGTTATTCATCCATGCTGGCTGCACACAGGTAGGAAATTAAGGCCTGGCTTTTGGAATATCAAAGTATGGAATCATGAGAACAGCAGCAAAGCAGCAACAGTGAGGTAAAGAGATAAGGATAATGAAAACATGAGTGTGTGCTCCAGTCTTCGATACCATGGGGGTTATAAAGAGAAACACCCCACGTGAAATATTACTCATCTCTGTTATCTGTCACTGGATCACTCGTTTGGTTAATTAATAAACGTTTCCTTTTGATCAAAGATGCTGGTAATAAGAATGATGGTGGTAGTGCTGAGTATATGAGGTCACACTTCATTTGTTGCCAATGGAGAGAAAGAAAGATGCCTGAGTGTCCTCAGGCGTCTTCTCCTTTGACCCAGGAACTGAGATCTCAAAGAAGGTGCCAAATTGGGTCCCATTTGACCTCCTTACCCCTGTAACACACTTACACACTCTCTCTCTATCCCACACACACAATGCTAATGTGTGCCGCACTGTCATTATACAGAGAAAATGTTGACATATTGGTCAAGGTTCACCATGCGGTGTAATAGCTTTTCATTGACTCTTTAAAATGTCAGTGGAAATGAATGTGTCTATCATGAAACACATAAAGGCAGCAGCGTACGTGAACGACACAAAAGTGTAATTAACTGAATGCATTTTACTACATTGTGTCAGAGAAGTTTCATTGTTCTCGGGCTGTACGCTGCTGCTGCTCCAACTGAATGGATCCTAAAGCAGAATGATTGATTTATTGGCTGACTGGCTGAATAACTAGTTTACTTATTTGTAAAATTGAAATAGTTACTTTCTTTAGTGGCAAGATGGATGACATATGGTTCTCTCTTTTAATTATAGTTTTGAAAACACATGGAGCAACACTGTCCATTAGGTTGAATACCATTTTCTGCCCATTGTGATAAAGAGTATTTTAAGTGATTTAAATAAATTGCAAAAAGGTTGATCAGTCTAGAAACTTAACACAATCTATCATGAATAAAGGCTGTGGGATAAACAAACAGGATTACAATATAAAAGGTTATTACAAAGTGACACTTTAAAATCAAACGACACCAACAAAAAAAAGTTAAAAATTGAAAAAAATT
>OMNW01034866.1:131440-143718 GCA_900303245.1 Selene dorsalis | reverse complement strand
AAAAAAATTAAAATATTTGATCTGATAATTTGGAGGACACTGACACACAGTGGGATACTGGGAAGGCAATCTATGTGTTTCACAAGAGCTTCCAACATATGACCGAGCCTTTTTAAATGGAGACTAGGAGCAGTGAGGATGTTGTTTCTTCTCCAGTTATTTTTCTTCTGAAATTGAAGTAGATTACAAGATAGATGTGAGGCCAAACAGGACTGGTTTTCAGCCCTTGATGGAAAAAAACCCCAAAAAACACCAAGCTGCTCTCTTGATTTCAGAACTGCACCAGAAAATCAGCTTGACGTGCTGTACAGATGAGAGTTGATCTGTTGATAATCAAAGATGTATCAGCTGGGGTGAAGGTTTCATCCTTCAAATACCCTTGTAGCTTTGACAAAGAAGATCATTGATAAACTCCAAGCATTGAGCAACCATAAGCTCAGTGCAGAGGTGGAATTTGATTCACAGTCCAACTAAGCATCTGACAAGAAATTGAGGTTATATGGGCACATCTTTAAAAATCCTATAAGCCACAACCCTCATCAGTGGCCAGCCAGAGAAACTTTGAGGGAAAGTACTCAATGATCATATGATACAAATATAAAGATAGTCGAGGCTGAAAGAGGAAAGGGTGAAATTGAAGGAGTTTCTTCCCACTTTGACATTTACAGGAAGGCTCTAGTAGACAAGTTGCTTTTATAAAGTCTATAGAGGATTAATCTCTGGTTGTGTACCTTTACAAATTCATCACTGACAGCTTTTAATGGTTTGCAACTGACAAATGAAACAATATTTCATGAGTGAATTTCTTATACTTTAGAGATATTGATGGAAGAGCGAACTTATTTATTTCTTCACAGAATGAATATATATATTCAGTTGATATTCTTGTTTGAAAACAGTAGTGATGCAAGGAATTTTTTCACCAGCTACTACTGGTTGCAGTATGTGGTGATTTCATACAGAGGACAATGGACATTAGTGTCCTCTCTGACCTCCAGGTTTCCTGTCCAGAGTCTCCACTCTCTTTCTCACCAGGTGCAGAAACCATTTTCTCTGTGTTGCCTCCTTACATTACTCACCAGATTACTCTCACTAACGCCTTTCACCTTTCCATTTCCTTTTCCCACCCTTCTCTTTCCTCTGGTTTTTGCCTTTTCATTTCGTCCACCTATTTCCCACTATTTGCCATCCTCTACCCATCCTGCTCTCATCCTGTTTGACAGTGTTGTATGCATGTGAGCACGATTCCAGCAGTCACTGATAAAAATACGTGTAGCAAATCCCTCATGAGGAAACACACACTGAATACGTGCATGTGCGAAGACATGAGCTTGCCATGTTTAACCTGCTTTTCAGTGAGAAGGCTGTGAGCATCAAGCGTGCATAACATTTACTGTACCTGATGTCACATGATGCCATGTCAGAGGCTGTGAGCATGCAAACTATTAATTAAGCAATAATAGAGATACTCGGGCATGTGTGCTCCTTGAACACACATATAGCTATACTGTCTATTGTTGCATTCCATACACGCACACACACACACACACACTGGATTTTCTTATCACCTGGTGTCAAAGCTTGTTCAGTCATGGTAGTTTGGAATTTGCTGCCCCCTGCTGAAACTAAAAGAATAACTCCAGTTTCATGTCGCAGCAGCAGGGGATCAAAAGGGAGCAGAATATGATTAAATTTAGCGTGGAAGCAGAGTCTTTTTAAAGAACCAATCACACGACCCCTGGCTGATTTTAGGCTCTGAGCCACAGTTTAATAAAAGCTCTGTGCACTATATGAAACGTTTGATGAGCTCCTGCTTTATTACTACACACATTAGTCTGTTCTTAATCGTATTGTCTCATTTTTTTGATTTTGCTGTAATACAAAATTGTCTCACAATAATTTTCAAATGGTCTCACTTCACTGACCCCTGCTGGGAATTGGAAAGCCTTGTAAGTCTTTCATCACTTCCCTCTGGGTGGTTAAAAAGCATAGAGGAAGAGTCACGTTCATCCATTTATCTGTTAATTGTGATTATTTAAAGGTATGAATACAAACATTTTTCACACTTTCCTGCCTCGTCAGTCTCTCTCTCCATTTCTCCACCTCTTTTACCTATAGAGGTCTCAAGTGGACACTTGTCGTCATACTTTTATTAAAGTAGGAAGTTTGTTACTTGTTCAGGATGGCCACATAGAATAGAAAATCACTGACCAATACTAATGTCTCTTTGCCAAGAAAACTGAGCTTATCTGACTTTAATAATAGATTTAATTGATTGGGGAATTTGAACAAAATAAAGGTAAGCAGTGTTAATTTAATGTGGATTTTTTCCCCCAGATGGCTTACATCAAATAACATCAGAAAACAGCAATTGCATGCTGGTAGGATCTGATCCCGTTATGAATGAGCTGGATTTTCATCTGTTTACAGTGATGCAATGGGTTCTTTCCATTCCTTTCCTCCTTTAACTGTTCAATCAAAAGATCAGGATAAGAATCTAGGTTGCTGTGATCTTTAGGCGAGGCTGACTTTTGGTGCGTCTCGTTTCTATCTTGGCTCTGTCCTGAAGCGCTGCCCTGGACCACTGTGTGTGAGTCAACTAATCTGCTATGCCCTCTCCATAACTGCACGGGAGGAAGCAGCTTCTCTCTTTTTCTCTGTTCTCTCTGACTGCTCTCTTATGGCATCTGTATCAGTCTCTGTCTCCTATAAACCTGGGTTTATGTCAGTGCCGTGTGTGCTGTATAACTGATTCTGTGTTTTGTAATGAGGTGGGTTTGTTTTGCCTGCCTCTCACCTGGCATGGCAAGGCGTCCATGTCATGCTCTCATTGCCAAATGTCTACATGAATTCTCTTCATGCTAATTAGTGGCATTGGTCTGTTTATCTGTCTGAATACTTAGTACAAGCACTTCTGCATGCTGAAATTGTATATGGTATATGTGTGTCAGTGGAAAAAATAAGAAAATCAAAAAGTGGTTTAATGGCATTTGAGAGAAGCTGTGTTTCCCACTGACAGCCATTTAACCCTAACATGACTTTCTGAATGGGTTTGCTTTTCTTGCAGAGGCCAGAAAGTTTTCATGTGACACAACAACAAAGGAAGATTTACTTCACATCATCTATGGGATCAAGTCAAGATGTCACCTCCACATCAAAGAAACTAAAGCTGATTTCTGAAGCTCGACAGTTAGATGTAAGCGCATGGCTGCACATGAACGCACAAATAGCACACAAGATGTGCGACAAACACACATGTGGACACAAACACATAGACGACTGTATTTAGGATTCCATCACATCTGTCACTACTACTATCTTCATTAAAAATGACCTACAATAAATTGTAGATCATTTGAGGGGAAAAAAGAATTAAGATGTTGCTCATAGGCACATTCCTTATTTGGTGTATTGATAATAATGGTCTCAGGGCTGGGCCTACACTTATCTGTACTCTAATCTGAATTTCAGAGCTGCTTCTCTAGTGATGGGGGAGGATCAGGAAGAGGGACGAACCGTACACATATGACACACTGAAGACTGAAAGCAGCACATAATACTTAACTCTCTTTGATAAAGACAGTTGTCATGGTGGTGTAGTGGTCAGCACTGTCCCATCTCAAGAAGGTTCAGGGTTAGTTCCCCAGCCCTGGGGTCTTTATGTGTGGAGTTTGCATGTACTGTCTGTTTGTGCATGGGTTCTCTCTGGGTTCTCTGATGATGCAAAAGTGTTCACAGGCGGGAATGTGAGTGTGTGAGGCTGTTTGTCTTTATAAACTGGTAACCTCTCTTTGGTGTACCCCACTTTCATACTATGCTCCAGTTGTTGCACTGTGGTATACTAGACCGATGCAAATTCACATGCAGAGAGGTGAGAAATGGCAGTGAAGCCCAGTTTGTCTGGAGCTAAACAGTCCTCATCAGGTGGATATGTTGAGGCTTTAACCTACAGCCTCATCTTTTATACCAGTAAGCGTCAACACAAACACTTCCTCCTCCGTTCCTCACTTCCATATTAACATGAATGTGTAAATTTGTTCTGCAATATGCATTTAAGCACAGTATTTTTTCCTATACTTCTCTGCTCCATATCAATTGTTTAGGAGTACATATGATCCAGCTGCTGTACTGGACTTGGTAAAATGTCATCTAATCTTATCTGAGCCTATCGTTTTCACTTTCTTTTTTTTTTTAATCACAAACAGAGTGATGGAACCCTTTCAAGGGATTTCAGAGAGAAATGTCAAATTTCAGAGAGTAGTTTCCCCCCCTTTTTTTCAAGATAACTGCACATCTCAGTTGAAAGATTAAGTTAAATGAAAAAAAAAAGACTTTAGGACCCACAGTCACTTTTCCTTTATAATATTTATTCTTAAAAATGAGTAAGCAGACAGTTCATGTGTCCTGTGAATACCAAAATCTGTGTAGAACAGTACAGAACAGTAAAACACCTTTCATTATATTTCTATAACAAGATCTTTTGAGCGGCATATCAAAAGTCAAAAGAAAGGATGTACTTTTTATTACAGCACTTTTTAAACATTTTCATCTCAAGAAATAGTTCACAGATTTCTAGAAAGAGATGTAAAAATATACATCAACATGATCAGTGTTAAAACAGTGGGCTATAATATCCGATGCACACAACTATTAACTTGCACAAACATCAGTGAGGAGGTGATAATGTCACAATGCAAACACACCAGAGGGACCAATCACATGTTTAAGAGGATGTCACAGCTTAGACAGGAGGGGCTTCGGTCACTAAACACTTCCTCGATTTCCCTTGTTACTTACTCAGTCACTCACTTCCTCAGCTCATCATTTCCTTATTTCTTCCCCTGCTTTCTTTGCCTCCTCCTGAAAAACTGTAATAAGAGACATTTAAAGTTTCATCCCTCAGATGCTCTCCTCTGATTGCATTTTCATCAGGAAACAAGGGCAGAGGAAAGAAAGGAAGGGAAGGGAGAAAGTCGGACAAAGCCAGGAAGGGGGAAAGGACAACTTGAGAGTCACTGAAGTGCTGATTGGATGAGACTGTAATGGACTGAGATCTATCTGAACACTGAGACCAGCTCATTGTTTCTTAACCACAATTAAATGGATGATGGCGACAGACTGCTTTCACCCTGCAGTCACTCAGACAGGAAAATTAAAAGCTGGATTTTTTTTTCGTGCTTCACAATGTGAGAAGAAAAGGCCACTAATCAATAGCAAAACCACAGGCGATGTATCATTGTGTGGTGAAGTACAAAACATTCAGTGGCACTGTTGTATAAAGACTTGTTCAGGTCATCCATGTGATAAAGAGAAGCCAAAAACAGAAGTGGAAAAAGTTGGCGGAGGCAGACAAGCAGAGGTTGAAGATGAGATGGAAGGGCAGCGAGAGAAGTGGGGGTGGGAGAGAATAAAAAGAGGGGAGTGGGGGTAAGAGGACAGATGGGTTTTGAAATGCTCTTCGATGAGCATCCATCTTCTCCTCTACAGGCAGAGCAAGAAATAAAAAAAAGCCAGGGTGGAAGCACGTCTGTCTGTCACTCTGTGTTAGACTCAGCATAATTACGGTGAAATGACGGATATCCACGACTTACAGGAGGGCAGCTGGAGGAGAGAGGGGTGTGCTCCTAGACTCAGCCTGCGAGTCGCTTACTGCTATTCGTTGCCACGTAAACATTGTTTTTTAGCTCAAACCTAACAGATGTAAAAATTAATGGCATCTAAAAACTGAGGGGATCTTTTTTACCCTGGACCCCTTTCTTGTTAACCCTTCAGTGTTACTGTAAACCTCTGGAGTAAAAACATCCGTCTTGAAAAAGCAATGCCATGGAGATCTGAAAAGCCCCAAAAGAGCCAAAACATGATGAACAGTAACTGTAACATCTTCTCTCTCTTTTTTGCATGTATTCAAGTAAACAAGAATCACAGAAGGCCTAAAAACAATCCACATCCTTCATAGTGACAGCTGCATCATAGAGCGTTCAAGATTTCAATGGCAAAACTCACGTACAACCCGATGTTTTACTTACAGGGGAATTCAGTGCCCTCCTATAGCCTGAGTGCTAACACATGCTGCTGTATCCTGTCTTAACACACAACTATGTAGAATGGTCCCCAAGCTGCTACATTTTAGATAGTCACATTTGGGTACCTAGTACCTAATAGAGAGGCACAGCACTTTGCCAATAAATGTACAGTGTAAGCCTTTTACAACACAACACATTGGTATTGTTCTAAAGGCACAGACACTAGTGCGACCAGTACGGACAAGGTACCAGGACAAGTTTTAACCACAAACTGTATGTCATCAAACAGGTTTTTTTAAAACATTAATGGTTAGAAAAAGAAAGAAACAGCTGCTTTAGTCACAATGTTAACTGAAAACCACAAATGTGTTACTCAAAGTTTGTGCAAAACAGAAGCGAACTACATAACCATGTAATAATCTTCCCTTTTTTTCTTTTATTTTTTTACAAAACAAAAAAAACACTCCCAAGTCACTTGTTTCCTGTTTTGTGTTTGTGATGGATACTGTTGTTGTTGTTGTTTGTTGTAGTTTTCATTGTGTTGGACAGCAGGCAGCTTGGTTGGTCAGTCAGGCGGTCAGTTAGAAATGCGTCTCCTTCTCTGAGATGGTGGATATTTTCCCATCAGCCTTGAGTTTGGCGTCGTTGGCGGCATAAGGACTGAGGGCGGCGTGTTTCCCTCTCATTTTCAGGTCTGGGCTGGGAGTTGTCAGCTTCTTCATCCTCTGCAGAGAGGGAAGCGAGATAGAGAAGATAGGTTATCATTCACTCTCACACCAATATGCTTATTCTAGCAGCAGCAGCTAATGTGCACAAGAAGGGGAACAAAAATGTATCCAAACATTAATGTGTTTGGTTGACATTTGCAACCAGTTACCGTATTAGTAATGTAGACTGAGGAACTGATGAAGCTGGGGATTTAGTAGTTCCCTAATATACTAACAATGCATCAAACAAAAAAAGTATTTTCATTATTTCAGCCAGCTAACCCACCAAGATACAAACATTATCCTCCCAAAGACCAGAGGCCATTGCTATGATCATATCAGAAACCTCTAATTTGTTTATTTGATCCTCTCCTCAAGCAAAAGATAAGAGATCATCCAACTGTGTCACAGCCCCTCTGAGAAAGACAGATGTCAGGTGAGATTTAGCAGCTACAGTTGTGAGGCTTATTCGGTCCTAGCTTGGTAAGTGATTTGACTAAATATTTCCCAAAGGCAAAACAGTAAGCGAGAGTCTAAAAGGAAAATATCTGCTGACACTGTCCATTGTTGCTTTGGATGAGAAAAAGATGTGAACACCTGCACCAGGCTTTGTATTAGAGTCCTAGGAAATGGGAAGGACATCAATTGACAGTCCATTTATAGATCTGCATTGCCTCCATTGACAGTACCCAGTTTTCATTGTTTGCCACAGGGTCAAAGGTCAGGAAGTTATCTGCTGAATTAGTTTTCAGTACAATGGGGTAAGAGATAGTTCTTGGGACAGAAGATGGATAATATGAGATAGTAAACAAGTGAAAGGCTGACAGAAAATGACTTCTGCTTTATTGATTCTCTGTACAAAGGGGAAATAGGGTTGAAGCAAACAAGGCAATGTTTGGTTTGGAAAGTAGAGGACATTTTTTTCTTTCAGACTGACATCTAAAAGGTTTGGTTGTAGACCACTTTATCTATTGCATTATATGTATTACAATGAATTAGACAAAGCCAATGGCTAAACCTACACAAGGAAGCATATGAGTAATATAATTCTGCTTGACCACCTGCACAACATTTCTTCATTATCTGATGCACAGCTCTGGTGAATAAAAATGATTTGTCCTCAGGAGTGCTTCGTACCTCAGAGAAGGTTCCAGGAGTTTTCCAAATCATCCAGATAATCCCCACAGGGATGCAGACCATCGAGGACATGGCCATGAACCAGCCGATCCCATAGCCCCAGTCAGGGTAGGTGTACACATTATTGTACTTCAGCGGTTTATATTTGATGAGGAAGAAGAGGAAGATTCCCTGTGGCAGAAAAGATGAAATTTGTATTTGTAAAAGCTGGTTTTACACCGCAAGATCATATCTTTTAAATTCAGAAGAGCCACCCACGACTGGGCCTTCATCTGGATCCAAATCAGTTTTCACATGAACAAATGTGTAATATATGAATATTTTCTCCTTAATCCAGGAATCACTCACAGCTGCATGTGTTTTTGCTTGCATAAAAATAAAACATAAATCAAGGATGGTCTAGCAGGACTGAATATATGGCAACAGCTAAAGTACACAATTAAACTATTCACAAAAAATGATCATCCTGAAAGATGCATCAAAATGGCTTTAAAATGACTAAAAACTACAAAACATTTTTTTTAAAATGATATCTTGCTGTTCATCTACACACTGTGTTGTTTGCTGTTGTTGATGGTACTGCTGCTCTTCATTTTGTGTCTGCAGTAAACTCACAGCGCAGATGCCCGGGGTCAGGATCATCCAGCACCATTTGATGAAGAAGACAGGTTTGTAGCCAATCATGTCCTCGATGTTTTGGTAAAATCTGTCACTACCTGAAATGCAAATCAGTGTCACTCAAAATAATGATCTGATTGATGCCCCGTGACAGAATATAGTCATCTAAACAGAGCTGCTGATTGGATGTGGAAAAACCCCCATCTAGTTTCGGTTGAGAGAATCAATCTCTGCATTGCTGCATGTTACATACTGAAGTGAATTAATATAATTAGGCTGGTTGCCATGAGATTAGGCAGAAAATAATGTAAATCCACTGGTATGTAAAACCCAGCTATGAAAGCCACTGCAGGACAGATTGGCACGCCGAATAGAAAAAAGATACCATGCTTTGTTAACACACTGATGTAGTGCCATGATGTTGTTTTTGGCATCTCAGTACAAGGAATTTGATGCCTTGTGTAAATACTGCATGTGTTTGAGACCATTCTCCAGCAGAGGGCAGAGAAGAAATATTATTGCAGCAGGAAGTGTAGGCAGTATTACACAAGCTCAGTGCCATGGCCTGTTTTTCTGTGCTGAAACATCTTGGCAGTTGTTCAGTTGACAGAAGACAGAGTACTGTTATCTGCAGTGACAGGGGGGAGATGAGAAACACTGCATCCACATCTCTTGCTGTGTTTTTAAGCAGAGTTTCTGCTCTTACCGTACACCCAGCCGATACATATGGACTCAAATATGGCCACAAACAGCAAACACATCCCGCTGGCAGCGTACGCGTCGAACAGCTGGAAGACATACATCCCTCCCTGATAGGACGAGACAGGTGTCAGTTTCTGTCACAGCCGCTATGTGAGCATCATTTGGATGACATCAAGTTTGAAGTAAATCAGCAGTGGGTGATTAGGCTTGTCACAGACTAATGGCAGAGGCTCATATAGTAAACAAATCCTCATTGTGACCCACCACTCATGTTTCTTTTAATTCTTTTCCAAGATAAGCACAGATCATTATTTAAAGGTGTTAATGAAGCATTTATGTAGCATGGCCTGTTTGGTGTTTTTGTATTGTTCATTGTTAAATCCCAACAACACTTTCTTTGAATCTTAGACGTCCAATACGGCTACCAGCCACCAAGTTTAACATAAAATAAAGTAGAATCGCTGCCTTGCGGTGACATGCCTCTGAAGTTGACCTTTGACCATTTGGATATAGAATGTCATCACATCATCATTTTATTGTTTGTGACATTTGAGTTAAATGGCGTCATTATTAGTGGATGAGTTGAGGAGTTATAACATGTGTTTTGTAAGATCACTGTGACCTTGAACTTTGACTTTTGCACACCAAAATGGAATCTGTTTGTCTCTGAGTCCAAGTTGATGATTGTGCAAAATCTGAAGACGCTTCTCCAACTAAATCTCCCTGTCAGCACCTTAAAGCTTTCTACTTAATATACAATATCTTTACTGACTGAGTGTAAAAATAACCAGTGGTTTACTTGGGGTTATCTACAAGGTCATTTTTTAAGTGCTGATTTCTTTAAGCTGCATATATATATATATATATGTATGTATGTATATCTCTTCTCTCATCTCAAGCTCCATAAGAAAGCAAATAAGTATATATCTGAAAATGTCAAATTCTTTCAGAAGGTTCTGTGGCTGTGCTCGCCTATTATCATCCACTCAGCCTAGCCTACCTTCACTCAAGGCAACTTATCTCTTCCTCTCTGCCTCCACTAAAAGGGCCATCATAAATAAAATCTGAAAATCTGAACAAGGCTGGGAGAGCAGGGTTACATCACAGCTCTAAACCGCTAGTAAATAGCTAAGAATATCAAAATGTCTCAGTGACTGCCTCTATGTCTGTCTCAGCTAGGTACTGAGCTACACTCCCACAAGACCTTTTGAACTGTGTTAAACCCCACTCTGGGCTCCTTGAGACATTTAATTAATGATGGCTCTTTGACAGCAGAAAGGAATCAGGTGTCTAGACTGTTGGTGGGAGTGAGTGAAAGTAGAGGGAAAATTGGTGTTTTTGTGTAGTGGTGACAGGGATTAGAATGGGAATGACAAACAAGGGTCAGGTCACTGGACAATGCAGCTGCTTGAAACACTGAGAAAGTACCATACTTCAGTTTTGCATTAAATCCTCCCCCTCTGTTTTCTGACCATTATGTCCATGAAAGAGAACAGTACAGTGCTACACTGGGCGAGGATGGAGTGCATTGCATATGGAGAGATGAAAAGCTTTTAGTGGATGAGTAACCTTGATGTTGTGAAAGATGAAAGGTCTAAAAAAGCACAGCAGAGCCAGTGACATAGATGCTGCTCTAGAGGGATGATGTGACTGTGGACCTCTGGGATTGAAGATTAAGTGTCGAGTGGAAAAGATCAGTGGGTCATTTCATACAGGCTGAGTGCTGAGAGGGGCAGTGTGAAAGAAGTGAAAGCAATTCGATCACAGGATCGAATTGTCTTGATTGAATATTACACTGTGGATCAAGTGGTTGACTTATTTTAAAGTTAGTTTGATGTTTGTTACATTCAAGCATTCGCCATTTAATGCAATTGTTCTGCACTGCAGGTTTGATACTAAACAAAAAGTTACTGTAATGACCAACATCTGCAATGTACCTGACTGGTTTCATCTTCGATGACGATGATGATGATGGTGGTGGTGATGATGATGATGATGATGATGATAATGATGACATGTCTACATAGAAATAAAAGTATGGTTTGAAGGTACAAATAGAGTAATTCAAATTAGAATTTGATGACTGAATCATACAGTGCGTATGTCAAGTCTTTATGTATGAAGTAAATATTAACCAAGTACCAGTGGATAAATGTAACTGAATAGTATACTGTAAATTTGTTTGTTTGTTTTCCCTATCAACACATTCGTATAGTACTTACAGTATGAAATATGTCCTTACCTCCGTACACATGATGAGACCTATAAAGAAGGAGACTATAGACATGCCAAGAATCAGCAGCTCTCTTCTGTAGCCTCTCCTGAAGGTTTCTGGGTACATGTCCACCACAGCTGTCACTAAACTCTCCACACACACAAACTGCAACAAAAACAAAAGCTTGTTTTTTTTTAATTTTTCAACAGCCACTTATTGTAAGAAATGGGCAATTAAGTGACAAGAAAGTAATATAGTTTATATTGCACATGACCATTTGTTTCCCGTAACAACTACATAGGTGTCCAAAAGCTCCATTAAAATTAAAACAGCTAAACCTAAATTGAAAAACTGTGTCTCTGTCCAAAACAGCTTACAGCACTGGATGAACCTCTGTAGAAACGCAGAGTTTACGTGATGTCATTAAAACTGTAAGTGCTTCCTTTACAAACAGCTAAGAGTGTGCTCAGTGCTGAAGAAGTGAAAAGAACTACACAGACAATATGTTTTCTCATTAAATATTTCAAATCTGAACAAGAGAAATTTTAACACTTGTTTTTTTAAGGCCTGTCTAAACACATGGTAATGCTTTGAGTTGGTGCTTCATTTCCATTTGTTTACATGCAGATTTTACCCAAAGGAACACATTTATTTTAAAGCCTCAGCAATATTAGTGCCCTGACACAAATTGATCTTACCTGACTGTCCAGGCCGAGGAAGATGAGCATCATAAAAAAGAGACAAGCCCAGAGTGGAGACAGAGGCATCATAGTAACAGCCTTAGGGTAGGCGATGAATGCAAGACCAGGACCTGTGTCACAGAGGAGTGGGATGCAAGACAGGAGTTTATCGAAGCAGCAGAGTTTTTCAAACAAT
>OMNW01034866.1:93543-131420 GCA_900303245.1 Selene dorsalis | reverse complement strand
TGTAGGGGAAAGCTAATGAACTAAATGCAGCGGCAGGAAGAGCAATTTCATCATATCTTTCATCATTAAAAATAGCTGCTGAGCCATTAGCAAGCAGAGTGTCTGCTTAGAGTGAAATGGGCACGAGGGAACCCAAACCAACAAATTACACCTGTTCTGTTCTCATTTTTGTCATAATTTAAAACTCAGCAAATTAATGTATTTCATATCAATGTTAAATCTAATGACAGTGCAATATGAAAGGGGTCGCTCACTGTTAAGGTAAACATCACTGCTGTGCCGGTTTATGGAGCTTTGTATTTTGTGCCCCTTGAAAGTCATTATTTTGCTTTTACCGTATGGTTGGGTCACACTGATCTCAACAAACCTTTTCCAGCAGCAGCATCAGCAGCTGTTTTTAACAAACAAACTGGCAAACGGGTTGGCCGCTATCTATCTATCTATCTAACTCAGCAGCCTTAATCATCATAGTCTTTGGTGCAATAACAAAAGTACAATGAACTCTTTTTGATTTTCTGCACTCTTACGTTTACGTAAAAATACATAATCTGCATTCTATCAAATGGAAGAAAACATCTCTGTAGGTCAGTTTAAGATGATCAAAGTGATAGCAGAGACACTAAATATTGTAGATACTTAACTAATTCTAATCCACAGAATTGATTCAGTCCGTTTCTCTCCTCCTACTCCTAAAATTATATCCCAGCACCAAAATGCTGCTTAGCTCCTTAAGAGATCGATAGAAAATAAAAGCCCAACAGAGATTTACAGTAGATTTACGGTCTTCAGAATAAATGAGTTTGAGGTAAAAAAAAAAGAAAAAAAAGGAATGTTTACCTTTTTTGTTCACAGACGCAGTCAATACATGGGAAGTACATAAGTTTCTGGAGACAATATAATTGTGCCGTAGCAATTTGGTACGGCAAGCAAACACAAGCAATCTTTCTTTTCTCTGTGGAAATGGACAGTTGTAATTTCAGATTGTTATCATTGGTATAGTTTGAATTGGGGACGCTAACTGTTTGATTTTTTTCCCCCTCTCCATAGATAAAGCTCAGACACCACTTAGCTGTAATCGTGATAAACCTTGACAAGGAAATCCACTTTTAGAGATAAAGAGATTGTGTGAAAAACATGTTACTGGTGTAAAGTAAATCACGGTTCAGCTTTTCTTCTTGTTTTGTGGCGTGGGTTACCATAGTAAATCACTGATTGAACAGCAGATAACCTCACCTTTTACAGGTGACTCCTACTTCTCCTAATAGGGGCCAGCTGACATATGAATGTATGTAGGCCAAACAGAAAAAAGGGATTTAGGATATTTTACTTCCCCAGAGATTTCTGTGATGTGATGCTGAAGTGCCTCTATTGAGGTTATAACCTTCATTCAGTCAAAGTCTAGATTTGCTATTTACCTCCCTTTTTTTATCTCCCTTTTTTCAGTAACAGCCGTTCAATGTGTTTGATTTTTCTCTCTGTGGTAGTTTTTATTGTTTGTGTGTGGATTGATATTTGTATGGAAACACAGGAAATGATGAATGCATGTAATCCATTGGTACTGTTTGTAAGTTTATCTAAATGATGCTAGCGTTACTGTTAATGTTGTGAACCCTTTACCTGTTACCACCAAGAACGTCAGGTGTCAGGTGTTTTGGAAACAATGTGATGAATGCATTTTGTTAAACAGCCACAAAGACAGTCCCAGATGAAGCTGATTCTGAGCATTTCAGTGTTATTTTTAGACGAAACCTAAATAAAGGAACAAAATAACATATGGCCAAGCATAATGCCCAGATGTCACCGCAGAGGCAGTTGCCCTGCCCTTGACATGTAGGTCAAAACATCAGCATCTGTGAAATGAATAAATGCATCAATGTGTATGCATTTTTTCCCCTTTTTTCATTTTTTGTACTCGAGTTACTATGCGTTTGTTACTATGACCCTCAAAGTCGCTGACATGAGCTCACGATCCCAGAATGACATGCCTTAATGCCTGGGTGTTGGGCCATTCACACAATGAAAAAAGACTAAAGGCATAAACATGCCAGAGATTTTAAGAGGTTGAAGAGCGGACTGTGCGTCTCACTAGCCAAGGGCAATTTTCAGGGTGGAACTAAATGAATGATGATGATAATAACATCCCAGGTCACCCCTGCAGTGATGTGAAATATTTTTGCCTTATCTAATATATTTTTGATTCTCCAGCAACAGCCATGTCCAAAGGCTCTCCAGTCACTCATGCCCAGTTCGCTGTATAATGTCAGTCTGTGATGAAATGAAGAAATGAAATATTCACTTCAATTTCACTAACTTTGCAAGGGCCCTGCAATTTTCATGATTTCCTCACTGCTTATGAAAAAAACAGTCATATTATCCTATATCAATATTTTAACTTTCATGCTGATTATTTTTCAGTCCTCGTTACAAGAAAGGTACAGATTCTCATGCTGCACACATCATTTTATAAATATTGTCCCTTCAGGCTGAGTATATAGACATGACTGTTGTGTTCTAATGACCATGTGGATGAAGTAAAACCCATTTGTTAATTCTGTCAATTTCATAGTGCAGCTGCAATGATTCAGTGCTGCAATATGTTACATTCACTTGGCATTATCCCAGTATAAAGATGACTTCTTGTCTCCCTCCTCAAGGTCCGGATCTCCTCAGTTTGTCTCTAGTCTCAGAGGAGTTAGGAGATAACTCGGCCTGATCAAAGAATTTGAATGAATCATTCTGTAGTCTGTGGGCCTTTAGCTCCAGGGAGAGTCACAGCGTGATTGGATTTTCCACTTTTGGGAGCAATCCTCTGTAATGTCACTGACACCTCACTAAAGCAACACTGTCATAGTCTGTTATCTGGTTCAATATTCTCCTATTGGCGTTTTCCTGTCTGTGAAGAGCAGGGGGTATACCAAGAAAATGAGACAAGTGAGGGAATATTCCCCTTGTTATTTCCAGTCGGCAAGAGAGCAGGCGGAAAAAACTGGAGTTTTGTTGTGTTGACAGAAATACAAAGCAGCGGGGAGCCGACTGTAACAGCATTTTGATACAGGTAGCATTACAAAGCACCATATATAACCGTTAGATCACTGGGTACAGCGGCACTTCATCAATTATGCTCAGACTAAATATGCAGCCTTACTGACTCTGGTGGGAGCAGTCAGTCTGTTCATGCTGTCGGTGTGTTTGTGCCTCCATATCAGAATATAACAGCACAATGATTGCGCTGTATTTCTTGGTGCTGGAACATAAATCTTGAGATTCTGACAAACCCTCTCTTTACGGGAAGTGTGTCAGGTGGAAAATGGACAGACTGCACTTCCTCTTTGTTGCTCCAAAGTATAGATGGTATAAAAATAGTCCCATTTTCCCCTCTTGCATTTATTCACCTGAAATGTGCTGCAAGCTGAAAATAGTAGATGAAAGCTTTCCTTGAGATTAGTCACCGTAGCCTGTCAATTTTACTTATGTTACCTTATCATTTCCTCCTCTCTGTTGGAATGCTCCCTGATCGTAATATGACTATCTGATTCCTTATGAAAATATTGAATTCAGCTATCTCAGATGGTTAAATTTCATTTATGTGGCTCCAAGACAAAATCCCATACTGTTATTCTGTCTTTTGTCATTTTTCCTTTGGTGTATACTTCAACTGTAGTTTTCCATTTCTCTGTGAACATCAAAACTTTGACCAGAAACCTGTTTTTCAGTGATCTGTGAATTAGTGAGGCGAAGCCAGTGTTAGCTGTTGATCATCAGTACCTCCTAGCTGCCTGCTGGCTGTATGTTGAACCAGAATGTCTTGGTTTCTGTTTCTACACATGCTTAATACTGAAGATATCATTGTGCGAACGGTGGGTTTGGGGTTGATTTAAGTGCAACTTGAAAGATTTGATCTCTTTAATGAAAGAAAGTGAGGCGTAATATACTGTAAATATTTACTTTTGAGTGAGTAATATACACTGCTTACAGCAGACATTTATTCTTGGATACATTTATGATACGGTGTATTTAAAGTCGCTCACGTCTTTCTGACATTTTTTGTTTATCAATTTATTGACATGACAAAGAACGGCCTAGCCTCTGGCCATTTCAAGAAATTAGCATAATTTCTTCAAATGCTAACCACCATAGGTAATTGACTGGTGGAGAGTAGTGGTGCAGTGGATCATTGTTGATTGGTGATCTGTATGGATCCCTCTCGACAGTGAGGTGTGCATGTGGTCCGCAGATTGGTTGATGGAAAAATTTTAAAAAAATAAATCATTTTGTCATTTTCCTAGATTTTTGGGATTTTATTCTGAAAGACATACACATGAGCGATTCTTCCTCCGGAGCCTGCACCGTGCTCGCTCAGTCAATATTGTGAACGAGGGAACTCGGCTAGTATTTAAAAATCAGTGCGAGTGAAGATGGCAGAGGGAGAGCAGCGCCGTTTGGTCGAGAATCAAGGTTGAACAAGGTCTCTAGTGTGGGAACATGAGGTGCAAAGACATATTCAGCGTTTTCCCCTCGACCGAGGCGCACCACCGTTTCTGTCCACCACCCAACCCCAATGAACGGGCAAAAAAAACCTCTGCGCGTCCTTGAAGCAGCAGCTCTACGTCGTGCATCCATTGCACCCCTAGTGGAGAGCAAAGCTGCAGAGGTCAGGGTGACAGATGGTTTGTATGAGCTTGCATTCGACCTGAATTCAATTAAGTTTTTTAATGTAAATAAAATGTACATTTGAACGAAACCTCAGCTTTTCTTAAAAGTCGAATACTGTTAAAATGTAGGATCTGTTCTGTGCTATTGGTGTATAAGCCAGTGTCACCTTTACACATTTATCCACAAGATGTGCTGAATGTTTCAGGGTTTGCACTTGTTGCTGTAGCTGTTTTTTGACACTGCTGTGCTGCACTGACAGTGCTGTTCCTGGACTCTGGGAAACTGCCACGATACAGAACAGCCTGTTCCCAGGTGCAGTCATATCAAGGCTTGCACAGGACAGCAATGTTTGAACACCCTAATCCTCAGCCTTCATTCTTCCCAAACTTCAATAGCAGCCGCTGTTGCCACTTCCCCCACAACAACTGCCCCTGTAATGTTTTGCACACAAACCCAGAGAGGGCCCGGGCTGGAAGAAGCATTCGTTAGACCTTCAAAGGGAAGCCGAACCTGCCTGATGATAAAACACTGTTTTGACCCATCTCTTTGAAGAGTGTTACAATATGTGAACTGTACCAAAAACCTGAGCACACATGCACTGTACAAACTAACCCACCCACACACATACACACACACACATTCACATGGGTACACATACATAATATGACACAGGGGAAAGATGGATAGCAGCAGTGAGTACAGTGTTTTTTTGCAGTAGCCTGCAGATCAATTCAAAAAAGAAAGGGCAGGTTTCTCGCCCTATCAGTATAACAGAGTCTGTTGACCTTTTTAAATGAGTGAAAGATACGCTAAGGTAAAGTAAACAGTGGTTTGTTTGCAGCATCATGGCAAGCCATATTGATCCCTGTTCTCAGAAAAGGTCATACACTTGAGTGGTGATTGTTATTAGATAAGCAAAAAACAGTGAATGAACTTTTCACTTCTGCACAAGACGGACAATGGCATTTAATAGTATTAGCTCAATATTATTTCAGCACCGGAAGTTTGTTTTCATTTCATGCACGTTGTTGTGTTATGTACAGCTCTTTCCCTTGGCTTTGGCCGGACATCTGTGCTGAATCAGCAGTACGGTTGTGTGTGTGGCAGGTCATTAGCTAACTAGAGCCAGTTTAATGTCTTCTAAATAGCTAATAAGTGCGGTCTGAGGGAAGCCAGCCAGATAGTGATGGATGTACCTTCGGCAGATCTATAATGCTTTATTGGCCTCTTGGTGATCGGGTCAGGCTTGAATTTGGAACCACACTTATCAGCTACAACATCAAGATCAGTAACTGGTTTTAAAGTTGTGAATCCTCTACACAGTATCTATAAGTATATACACACATACCCACTACAAGGTGTGTGTGCAGCAGTGGTTTCCCATTTGAAAACTGGTCTCTATCTTTTGGACCCCACTGTAGACACACGCAAACAGCCACAACATTGAAAGCAGTTACTGGTTCAATGTTTAATGTGAGTGGTATATATCATTGTCCATATATTGTTTGTTTGTTTCAAAATAGACAACAGACAGGGAAATGTATCAAGAGCTATGTCAAGCAATTTGATGCAATTAAAGAGACTAATAGCTCCTTTTAATTGCTGACATTGTGATTGTGAGAACTTCTTCTATTAAGAAGGTATAATGGGATACGGTCTGTCTTCTGTTAGCTTTGAGTGACAGGTTTATTGCCTGCTTGTCCTACTTCCGAACATGAATGTTCAGGCTTTTAACAACTGCCACGAACACAACAAGCAAATCAAAGTCAACTCCAGACTTTGAAACATCTGTTCAGAAAGTAGCATGTGACATCACAGATGCAATATCCCTGTTTTCCTAATGGGTACGACATGAAATGTATTCTGATGCCAGATGCGAACAGATGTCCCTCGCAACTACATCAGAAAGCAACCTGGATGTACGACATGAGAGGGCCTCAAAAACCTTCATCTTAATCCCAAGACTTTTGCATCTTGTTTAAAGGCACCTTCGTACGTGATGATGATGATGCACCACGCCTTCATTGCCACAAGGCATTATTCAGTTTAAGGAGCACACAGTATCTGAAACATGAGTGTCTTTCAAGCTGCTATGACGCTGATTAGGGGTAGTCTTGATAATAGTTAAAATCAAATACACCCGCACCGCTGAGAGAAGAAAAGGAACGGAAGAAAAATCTGGATTAGTGTGCAAAGCTGCAACAAGTCGAAATGTCAGCAAGCATTGTGTATGATGTCATTCTCTGAGGGGCAGAAGGTGGAAAATAATGTATCAGAAATAACCCTGAGCAGGCAGAGACATTTTACCCCATTAAATTTAACTGAGTGACAGATACAACAGAGGGCTTTCACTCCCAAAAGTTTATTGTGTCAGGGGCTTCTTATTCCTTTTAAATGTTTGCATTGCTGAATATTGATTTAGATAAAACATGACATAATGATCCTTTGTGCTGCGGGTTGAGTGTGTTTGCTGCTCGCTCATCTCTCCGTGCTGTCGTGAGTTTACCAGACTGCCACTGAGAAAGAAAGAAACCCATCAAACATTGATGAATGCCACTCTCTGCCTGCTGCTCCACTGATTTGCATCTCTGTCTCTGGCACAGATTTCCAGCTCTGACTCTGAAGGGGCTAAAACATGCAAATGCACGTCAATTAAACTCAACATCTTTCACGCCAGCCTATTTACGTGATGTGTTGCACATTTTAAAGTGCACAAGCGTTATACACGGAAGAATATATTGCCTTATTACAGTGACAACGGTGTTGGGGCCACCAACACGGCCCTCTCTCAACATGTCCTGAGGGCAGATTATTTGCCACCAAAGCAGTTTACTATTTTCCTGCTGAGAGTCTGTGGGGAGAGGAGGCTGAACTCGCAGTGTCAGTTTCATGCACATAATGCACCGTGAGAAACATCTTTCATGTCCCTTGAATGTTAATAACTCTTGGGAACAAGACACAAGCATGAAACAATATTTCTGGTTGTCATTTTTCAAACCAAATCGACAACCAACCACATCTAAATAACCGAATAACCACTGAATTGACCATTCGCTAAGCCACAAACGCTTCAGCTCTTGCTCCCTCTTTAAACAGGGGATCACTGATTTCCTACTGAGGGAGATAAACGGAGGCCTCTCAGTTCTACCTGACGTCTGTCTATGTTCCTTACTAGCTGAAACGACAGCAGTCCACTCTCTTTGGATGCTTTGCGTCAGGAAACGCATCGCTGAGCAAGTAACGCAGAGTTAATGATTGGATATTTGCTTTGTATTTTCAAACAATGCTTGAAGTTTAATGCTACAATGATAGGGCTGGGCGATTAATCGAGTTTTGATTAAGATTTTGGATCCATACGATCATAAAACTGTCATTTTCTCAGGCTACTGGTGTTTTATTTTGAAAGACACACACATGCGTGATTCCACTCATGTATTGTGACAGCTGGCGTTTAAAAATCAACACGAGTGAAGATGGCAGAGGGAGAGCAGTGCTGTTTGCTCGACCACCGCTCAGGCCGAATGAACGGGCAATAAAAAAAAAAAGAAACTCTGCTGGTGTCCTCGAAGCAGCCGCACAACAACAACAACAACAACCTCTTACAAATGAAGATTGTTTGTCTTTCTACTCAGGTGTCAGTTAAAGAGGAACTATGCAAGTCCGGTCGCTTCTCCTCTGTGTTGCTAACCCTCCTCCTCCTCCAGGCATGTGCATTTGTTTACAACGAAACCAGCGAGAAAGCAATCTATAGAGCGGTAGATGACATTATATATCATATATGATGTTACAATGTGTATATTTGTGTCGTTTCATCAGTCATAAACGAGATTATGGGTTAGGGGACGTGGTTATGTCTCGGTGCTGCAGAGATGAGAGCTGGGACACTGGGGCAGCGGCCCCAATCTTACAAGGCTGGTTTTCAGGAAGAGAGCCTCCATTCTCCCTCGTAACAAGTAACAATTTATTAAACCTTCACAATTACTCCAAAGCTGTTTAATTGTGGTTAAAATGTAGCACAGTTAAGATACAAACTCTGCATAGTTGTTGCTGGTTCATGAAATATGTATTGACACAATGAACCCCCTCTCCCCTCCATATACATACATAATGGTGTAAATAATTGTGATTTCAATATTGACCAAAATAATTGTGATTATGATTTTTGCCCTAATTGCGCAGCCCTATTCAATGATGATAAATCTTTTATTTCAAAAATGTCAAATAAGCTAATGCTGAATGCTAATACTGATATTATAGTCTGATATAATAGCATCCAGATGTGAGTAAAGTTAAAAAAAAAATGATGCTCTGATCACAATGGAGGCTTTTTTTTTTATTGTAACATAGCCTTGTCTCCTTGGTCTTGGAGGTAATGCTAACATTTGTTTTACTTCCCTATACTGTGCATTAGGGCTGACCGATCAATCTAATTTTCATTTCATCGCAACCTGAGCTACACCACTAGACATTATGTAACAACAACAACAATGGACTTCAGTGAGGTCTGTCAGATACTGTTCCTGAAACACGTCCACGCCACATCGATCGACATATTTGTGTGGCATATGCTTGGCATATGTACTACAGTGTGTTTAGTCATTTTCAGAAAGTCAGGGACTGTACGGGGAATATGCACACCTGAATAAATATTTGCTCATCTATCGCATATCATCTTTACAATATTGAACAGTGTCATTGCACATCGGACATTTTGCTGATATCGTGCAGACCTCTTTTATTTTGTGGTTTTGCAAAGGCTACAAAAAAATGCAGCACTTTCCAAAAATATTTAGATGCTGAGTATGTCTCTTGATGAGCCTCATGCACACTCACTTAAGGGATCCAAATTAGACAAGTCTGTCATGCCAAGTTACAGTTGCTGTGAAGTTATGACCAGACAAATGCTGCTCAGGCGGGGAGAGAGGTTTAGCGGGTGGTTGGTTTAGAATAAAAGTGATCCGCGGTTTCCAGTTACCTGTGACAAAGAACTGGTGATTCAGGTGATTTCAGCAACGAGACACCAATAATTACACAAGCTTAATTTGTACCCCTTGTGAAAAGGGATATGGTGTGAACATGGTGGTTTGTCTGTTTGCCGCAGATGTGATTACACAGAATATTGTCTGCAGGCAAGGGCCAAGTACCCATCATCTGCTGCCACTGTGCCAAGGCCGTGTGTGTTATTTTAGTGCGAGTCACACAAATGTCTCTGTTTTGTACACGAGACAGGGAAAAAGAGAGAAGGAAGGACACTTTGGTCCTTTTAGGTCCTTTTATTCACCCCCAGGAGTGATTTAGACATCCCCCAGATCTGAGGATTAGAAGGCAGTGTGAGAGCCCTAGGGCATTCCCTAAGCTGTCGAAATCTTAGGCACGATATGGCTCCTATTAGATAAGCAAATGTGTCTGTAAATACATGAATACTAGACTATGATTGGCTTGTTTTTGTACAAAGAACACAACTGAAGACGGGGGCAGCGTCTTGTGGAGCCTGAATTAATTCATGTGAAGTACTCAATGGTTTTTCCATTTTCCGAGCACCAGTTAGTGAAAATGTGAGTGAAAATGTGGACTGGGTGACGGTGAAAGGCAACGTTATCCTCAGGGGTTCAAAGCACTCGCAGTCCTCTGTATCACTGTCTTAAAGCCCTGAGCTGTAAATGAACATGCAGCGCTGGGAGCCAGTCGCTTTGAGTGGATTGTTGACATGTTTAAACTGTCCTTGTAAAGCAGAATATTTCTGACTTTGGTATCTGTTCTTTGCTGATACATACAAATTCACAACTTTTATAGCAGTGAGAAATTATCAGGCCTCTCCCAGGGTGGGAGATGAGTAATGTGTGTTAACATGAAGTCGAGCATTTTAATGTGCAACAACAAAAAGATGGAGGTTTCTCTATGAACACGAGCCTCCATTACAAGGCTTTACTAATCCATCCATGCAAATCCATGTCCAAAATGCGCCTTTTGTGTATAATCCCGACACAATTTCTGTGGGATTAGGATTTAGCAAGGAAGGAAAAAAATGAATACAGGAATACAGAACATCAAAAATATCAGTGAGCATTGTGCTCAGTTTGTTGTTTATCCCCCACCGCCTTTATACATTACATCACATCAAAGAGCCGGCCACTCACAAGCTGAACAAGGTCTGCTTGAGAGACATTTTGTGTACAGTGATGTGCTGCTTCTGTGCGACAATGAGAAACATTGTGCAGAACCAGTTTACTAGTTTTCATGTAAAAGCAGATTAAATTACTTTATCCCATATCATAACAATTTATTCTGCTTCAATCTAGCTTTGGGCCTGCAGTGACACTACTCAGACTGCGCTGCATCTGGTAAGTAGACATGATATGTTTAGTACACTTCAAAGATACAATCTCCCTGAGCCACCTACTCTACAAGCCAGTCAATCAGCACTTAAGTCCAGACTCTGCAAGAACGGAGATGAGGTGACTTGACTGAGGGGGGGAAAAAAAAAAACATGCTTCAAGGCATCTGAGCTAAATAATAAAACAAGGACATTGACAGCACTGTCTGTGATAAGATTAATGGGATTGTTTTTTGTTTTTAGACATTTAAGGTTATGTTCACTTTCTCAAAGGTTACAAAAGTCATTCTACTCTTATGCACTCTTATGTATTAATATGAAATCACAGCTAAGATTGTTAGCTTAGCATAGAGCCTGGAAATACCTGAAAATATCCACACTGCTTGCAGTTTCGTTGCAACTTTGACTTGTTGTGGAAATTTCCTTAACTTGTGAGAGAGAAAATCATAAGTCCAGCAAAAAGAAGTTTCACTATAAGTACTTGATTTTATTTTTCAAGAGGTGGACTGTTATACACACAAAGGTCTGTATGAGAGTGCACCATCAGGTTAAGTAGGCACAAGAGCGGGAAGGAGCCATGTGCTCCTCCTTGGACGCGGCATCATACATTGTCCAATAACATTATTGCTTTCTTGCAAAACAAGTTTGCAGCAGACCAATCATAGTACTTCACTCAGTGTTTATGACATATCATTGGGCTGCTGTAAGATTAACACATGTATGAAAGAGGAAACAAAAGCATATGCAGTACCCGTTGTAATTTTTGCGCATGGAAGCAGCCATTTTCTTGAGTACGACCATTACAGGAACGATGAGTGCAAAAGTGGAACTTGCCCTTTCTTAAGTTCACCTAAGGTTCATAAACATACATCTTTGACGTCTAGCCAAGAGTCACATCTTCAAAGTTTAACCAAGGGTCAGGAATACAAAGTTTTCCATTACAAACTTCATGGGAGCTGTCAGTTTTGGATGCTAAAAATATATAGTTCATTTGCTTTAAAGTTAACTAATGTTTTGTGTTCTAATAGCCAGTGTTGGCCATTTATCCTTAAATGCTGTAAGAAACCCACAGAAATGTTGTTTTTTTTTCTACAACACTGAGCTACAGAAGCTAATGGAACAAATCCTAGCTCAGACATGATGCATGACTTCAGCTCTCTCTAAAATCATCATCATTGCGCTCTCTGTCCTTGGGTGACTAGATGGACTTTGTTCTTGGGAGCTAATAAGGCAAACACTTTGTTTATAATATATTTTGAATGCACTTCTGTGATCCACCTGGGGACATCTCCGGGGATGGAGCCGTCTTATTTGGATTATGGACCAATGAATAACAAAAGGAGAGTCAATATGCAAAGCAGGCTATGTTAAATATAGAGTTTACGAGCAAGGAAAAAGCAGGTTATTGATTTAACTGAGGATATTGTATAGGTTTTCATGATAGCCTTGCATGCAGAGAGAAGTGCCCTAATCCATTTCACACATTTTAATTTTTCACTTGCATACTCTCTTAAAGTTACAACACCGATAAATAATGCAGTAATGTTAACTCCCAAAACAGGTTGCTCCAGATATAGCGCAGTGTATTCCTGTGTCATATTTTGGGGGGGTAATTACGGAAGCTCCTACAACCAAGGGGCTTTGCTAAGATAATCTCCTGCTTTGCTTGAGGCAGCTGAAGACTTTATTTTCAGAGCACAGCAGTTTGTCTCCAGCTGCAGGGGAAATGTAAATTGTTTATTATTATTTCCCATAAATTTCTTGTGTTATTTTGTATTTTTAAAAAATCCCTGTACCGAAATAGTATCAGGTACATTGTTGATGGAACAAAGCCTATTGTAAAGCCCCAAATCTCTGCATTTGTGTGGTGTGTTCATTTTTTGATGACATCTTCTGTGTTTTTTTTTTTTCCCACAGAGGGTCAGCGACACCAACTCAGAGAGGGTCAACGTCCTCACTTTAGGACACTTCAGGCGGGTAGATATTGAATTATTCTAATCTCTTTTACAGTTAAGCTCTGCCTCGGGAATCAGATTCTACACAGATTGGGTGGTGGAAGAAACGGATACCTGGGTGCTTCATTGCTGCGGGCACACTACAAATCATCTGTATCTTTTCCAGATCTCTATCCAGTTTCAAGTTACAGAGGAACCTACAGCTTAAGACATTAGTCACGGCGAAAGGAGAAGTAACTCAGTCAGCATGCTGGTCCATGCCCATTCCTAACATCTACCAACAACATGAAGACAATCTGTAGCAGATTAGTATGATGTTTTTTGTTTTTGTTTTTTGAAGAGGAAATTGAGCCTGCAGCATCCTACATGGGAGAAAATATGCAGCATTGTGTGGAGGCATCTAGACTGAACATTTGCGGTGGTTTTCACACCGTAGTATGGCGCAGGATGCAGAGACTTGTGGGTAAGTTATCAAACTACCACTCTGAATTCAGACTGACAAAGAAAATTAGTCAAAAACATCCTTGATTCAAAATGTTAGTCCTCAGCCGTGGTGTAATAAAAGGGAATTAATTACTCAGCAGCGTTTAATCCAAGTTAACTTAAAATAACTAAATCCCCTGTAATACATGACAAAATTGAAAACACGATGTTGTGGTTTACAAGAAGCCAGCCCGTAGTATGAAGATTACCATCATCAGCTACCTCACTATAAGCAGTACTTTCTAGGTTGTCCGCCCACACTGAAGCTACAGTGTTCACACACACAGCTCTAGGAAAACAAAGTCTCAGAGCGTGACACAAATTAGAAACTAATATTTTTATACAAATTGAATTTCTGTTTCTTTCTCTGGCATCATGCTTTTGTGGGTAGCGTGTGTTAGGAGGGGCACGGCAGTTGCCATGATACATTAGCTTGGCTGTTTCTTTATTTCCATCTCACTTTCAACCTCACCTCTTAACAGAACCTGAACAAAGAAAGAAACTTGGTTTGGTAACTTAGGTTAATTTATTTTAACACTTTTTACCACTTAGAGTTTTTATCTCTGTCAAGTTTAGTTACAAAATAGATTGAAAACATCACTTAAAAAAAAAAACACACACACATTTCAGCCTTTCATCATCGCACAAACTGCAGTTTAGCTCATGGAAAACAGGTCCTTTGCAAAAGTCCTTCCCTGGTGGAGATATTCAGAGGTTTTCAGTAGTGATGTGTAGACAGGGAAAATAATGTTGCATATGAGAGTCAGTCATAACTTTTTCAGGTCTCCGATGGGCCGGCACAGCTTTATGGTCAGGTCTCCACCTCTTGTTCAGGCATGTTCTTGACCTCATGTGCCTGCATGTTTCTGCTTCAGTTTTCCCTTGTGAAATATTGGTACATGTGTATGTTGTGCCTACTAGAAAAGAGCAGTTTACATTTGTTTTTAGAGCTTTATTGTGTAGCATTAAAATGTATTGATATATTATTACAGTGCAGAAGTGCACCAACTAGTGTTGTTGAGATTAAGGAGGTCTGTGTGATGGTCTCCCTATAAGCAATTGTGACCTTTGGTTACCCATAACTCCCTTCTCTGCATAGCTTTGCATAGATGTTTATGTTTATCTTTAGGGAGACATAATTCCTGTCTAGGCAGTGATTTGGTACCCAACAGTGCTCCTTGTGTGTCTGCACTCTGCAGTTGATTTAACTTGTTATTAAGGGGCTGAAATAGTCCTCCAGTGCAAACACTATACATGCATCCATAAGGTCTATAAGGATATAGGACTTGACCCCCAGCAGCCAGGAGTGCAAACACTTGGTGAGATCAAAGCAGTGGAACCAGCCCAGGGCATCACCTGACCTGAATTCAATTAAAGCTTTACAGGCAGATCAGAGGAGATGCTAAGAGAGAGAGAGGGGAAAAAAAGCTGTTCCAGATACCTAACATTGTCTAAGACAAAACTGAGAGTGAGATAGAGGGAGACCAGGAGCGAAGGCAGAGAGAGAGGGACTGAGATGAAACAGTACACACTTGCTCTCTGACACACAAGCTCAATGTTTCTCACCCTCCTTCCTTCCCTCTTGCACATACACATACATGCGCAGCCAGACACACACACACACACACACACACATACACCAAGCCCATAGGTCTCGTTCGTTTACTCAGCCTGTGGGCAAATGTGACTTTAATGAGCCAGTGCTGAATGGACATTAGGCAGAGATTCTCACGCTGGACCGCCGGCTGCAGCAGCCGCTCTGCTGTGGCATTTTTTGGCAGCCACTTCACAGCGCGGTGTCGAGTTTAGTTGTTAACCACATGTTGGAAGAGCTGAATGAAGACATTTGCGCCTCTGATGTTCAAAATGCATTTTTACTGTCCATTGTTAAAACTAAGTAGTGGTTTCTTTAAGGATGCATGGTCAAATTCACACTGAGGGTGTGTTGAGAAAATTATTAGAATTGGAAAAAACAAACAAACAAAAAAAAATGCTGTGGTGGCTGTTTATATTTTGGACAGAATAAACAGGAAAGACACTGGGCTGTGGGAATGCAAGGCACGAGAGAGGAATCTGTGACGTCAGAGCTGTCTCTCTGGGACTGACGGGTTCAGATCCTGGGTGCCTTCAAGGAGATCTGATATACCACCTCCAAACTTTGTAGATGCTCCAGTGACACTCGGCTGCTTTTGGTGTAGAAAGAGAGAGATTTTTTTTTTTTCTTTTTTTAATAACTCAGTGAGAAAAATATATTTTTAATGGCTGTTGTTCATTTAAGAAATGCATCAAATGTAGGGTAAAATTCACATTTTAATACATTTAGCAGACACATTAAAGATTTTTCTATAAGTTGAAAGTCAAAATAAAAACGCACGAGAAGCCATAAATCCAAGGCATCACTTTCTCCATCAGTTGTTGTGACTTTCACTCCGCCCCCTCTATACCCCTGTCACTTGTCCGCACTGGAGAACTGTAGACAAGTAAATCACGACTTTGCCATTTCTTTAATATATACATATATAAATGTATATATTTTTTCTTCTTACGCGCTCCTATCAGGATAGCGGTATTTCCCGACATCACCTGAAGGCAGCAACAGCCCTATGCAACACCACCTGAACCGCCGTGGAGGAGAGGAGCGAGGCAGAAGCGTATAGCCTACAGCTCTACTGTATCAAGCCACCACCATGTGTGATGGCTCTGAGGCGCTGAGCGGATCGAAACTCAGGGCGCTGAGACCGAGAGGGACTGAAGAGCACTGAACTGACGGATCCACACCAACACACGCCTCACGGGGTCTGAGAGATGCTGGAAGAAAGCGTTCAACAAAAATTGCAAAGATTTATGTGAAGAGGAAGTTTGGAGCGGCCACCGGCGATCATCCAGCCGGTCTGGTGAGTAGCTCTTGAGTGAAATCAGAGGACAGTGACCCGTTGTTTTGCTTTTAAGAAGGTTAAAACGACCTTTAAAAACTTTGCGCTCATGTCAAAACGTCTTTTAGGCGAATGCGTTAAAAAGTGAATGTATCTGTGTGACTTTGTGCCAAGCAACCAAATGGACAAATACGCACGCTTAGCGCGCTCGCGCAGGCAGGCAGCAGTACAAGTTGACAAGTTGTCAAGCTGCATGCAGCACAGGCTTTCTGCAGACGCACCAGCTGGATCACTGCAGTCCGGGCAAGAGCAGTGAGACAGCGCCATCAATCGTATAGCAGCCACACTCTTGAGCGCCTGTGGAGAGAAGGTAGTGCAGCTCTGGGCTCCAGGAGCAGTCAGGATGACTAGGGGGAGGGGCGGGGGTGATGGGATCAGAGCCTTTATGGCGACTGTACCTCCATCATCAGTCACCCTGCGCTAATGCCAAAATAGAGACCCAGGCACGCACCGGTGGGCGCTGTGTTTCCATCCCAACTCAGGCTATTAAAATACAATAGCATTAGTAAGAATAATGAGAAGAAGATAATCCCAGGAATTGTTGTTCCAACACATAAAATGCAACAACACGCGCGAGGAACTTTGCATTTGCAAGTATTATGAACCTATTTATCATCATCAGTGATGTCCCGAACTGCAATTTTATTTGCAAAGCACTTTCTCTTCTGCTGACAACAACATTTTGATGTTAATTCACGGACCATTTTCCCCCCAGCACCGAGACCAGAAATGAGGCTGTGTTATAGACTAATATTTGTTTGCTTATCATCTGGATAGGGTCATAAGCTTAAGTTTTTTTGTTTAGGCTATTTGTTTGGTCCACTGTTTCTTTTTTTCCCCACGAAATAACCTGGTCACGACATAAAGCCTAAGTGGTTTGTGCTGCAGATGGAGAGGTGAATATTAGATTAAGCTTCATCCCATTTGGACAACACAAGGTTGTGTCGTTTTGTAAAGATATCTCACGTGCCCCAACTTCAACTTTTGTTGTGGGTTGTTTTTATGTGGATTCATGTAATTACAAGGAAAGATAAATACTAGGCTACAGGTTATTTTACTAGAATTTACAAGGTCTATGAAAAAAAGGGTCATCATGGGAGCACTATAGCTCTTAAGAGTAAGACAGTGATTAGTTGATCTTCTTCGGCCATTACAGCCATAATCAGTGCTGCCGCGGAAGTGAAGAGGGTTGGAAAGTTGGATTTAGCAAATTATTCCAGTAAAATTGTGCCATTAATAATGAGCAGGTTGCCTTGGGGGTATAGGTGAAGTGGTGGTACCTAGATTAAGATAAATCAGATTTAGCCCAGCACAGCCCTTTGGTCATTTTTGGACTATTTAACATAAATATATCTTTATTAGAAAAAAAAAGAAAAAGAAAAAGGTGTGGTCAGCCACTACAAATCAAAGTGCCCTGGTCCGGGGTTCAGGTAGAGCGGAAAGGTTTTATCCTGCTGCCAGCCAGTAAGTAGATCCGGACGTGCGCAGCGCGGAGAGATACCGGGCAGCTCCAGTACGGGAGAGAAAGGGAAGCAGTGAAGGGAGCGAGGCGGAGAGAGAGAGAGCGAGCGCGAGAGAGCGGCTGCCTGCTGGTGGTAGTCGGAGTAACGGAGAGGAGAGAAGTCCATGTACTACCATGCCGAGATTTGGACTATATAAACTACATGCAAAACCTCCAAACCTATGAGATTAACTACAGAAGAGGTACGTGAATCTTTGTTTTATGCCATCGGGAGGGGGGAAGGTTTTTTCCCCAAGTCGGCGACGGTTTGCAAAGGCATCTGTGGTAACGTGTAAAAAGAAAAGAAAAAAAGTTGAGAGGTTAGGTCGGCTATTGTAGGCAGCGAGGCTGTGGAAGAAACCGGCCACCGCTGCTTTCTCCACCTCTCCGGAGAAGTTAAACCTCAATAAAGCTAAAGGTTTAATGCTGCTTTTGATACCACGGGGACTTGGAGTGTGTGTTATTCATTCTGACGGTAGTTTGTTCGCTGCTTTGTGTTGTGTTAGACGGTGTTTTTTCTTCCTTTTTATACGCAAACGGCTGCCATCGTCTAGCGAAGTGAAGTGAATGGCTTTAGTTGGGGGATGGGGTTTGAAATGAAATGGTCTGGGAGCACCTAACTTATTATCTTAAAAGATTGAAGTTTTTTTTCTACCTTTTTGTTTTTATAAACCCGACTCACTGGTGATGGCCTATGCTGTGGGGAAATGTTGCGAATTGTGCTGTGAGATTTTTTTTTGTAAATAAGTTGTGGTTTTAAGTTTGAATTTTCACAATGGTCCTCCTCGAGCAGATGGTTCTTTGTACCTGCAGGCGATACTTTCAGACTTTAGGTGATTTGAGCTCGACTCTGTCACTTATTAACCCCACATAAAGCACTGATAACTGAATCCCGGTCGGGTCACTTTGGCACGCCTAAAGTAAATAATGTGGCTTTTATAATAAAGCACTCCTGCTGCAGACATAGCAACGTCTTGGTTTTTATTTGTCTTTGTGCGGACTCCCACGCAGAGCCCGAGACGTTGTAAAGCGGCTATAAACGAATGAATCTGCAATTTTAAAACAGTTTCCTACTCATCTCCCCTGTGGCTTTAACCATGATTGTAGCTCGACGAGATTGCAAAGAGCAGCCTTGTGTTTGATTTAACTGTGCGATTTTGCCTCTGTGCTGCTGCTGCTGCAATCACAGGCAGAAAAGTCCAGTGTCTTTTTGAGTTGTTGAATTGCATAGCTACTAGGAGAGTAAATGTGATAAGGTTGATAATCAGAAATGTTAAAAAAAAAAAAGTTACTGCATCTCTGTGCAATAAAAAGTAGCCCTCAACATGCATGGATAGAAAATATTTTTTTACATTTTGCAATGAGGAAATTAAAGATTTATGTGTTTTCATAGCAGCAGTTATTTCTCTGAGCCCATTAAGCTGACGTTTGGGTAAATGATGTTCTACTGTTGAGAAATGCACATAGTTGGCATATGGCATAGTGCAGACATGGGAGCAGTGTGGGCTTACATCTTGTCACCTGACTGACTGCTCTGCCTCGTCTTTTCCACATGGAGCCCGTTAAGCCATTTATCATCCCAACTATCACTTGTCATGACATTTAAAATCTGGGAAAGTGCAAGATGACGAAAGAAGTAAGGTGTGGGGTTTTTAAGGGCTTATCTTACCAGGCTTTTAACACGGGGAATGAGATGACTGCGTGTGGGTATTTGCTTTTTAAATTTTTAGTCGCTGTAATTACAATAAATGGTGCACATTTTTGTGGTTATAACATTAGAAACTGAAAACATTAACAATCATAACTTTGCTTCTTTCCAGGTGGTTCTGTGAAGATCACGGTACGATAATGGGGAAGCACTTGGTTTCACTGCTTGTGCTGCTCCTGCAGCTGCTGTGTGGCTGCGCAGGGAACCAAAGGATGGCGAGAGCTCCCACCATGCAATTCACCCACTCTGTTTACAATGCCACCATATACGAGAACTCTGCTGCTAAGACTTATTTAGAGAGTCACACCAAGATGGGGATCTATATCACAGATCCAGCCTGGGAGATACGGTACAAAATCATCTCTGGAGACAATGAGAACTTATTCAAAGCTGAGGACTACCTGTTGGGAGATTTCAGTTTTTTGCGAATAAGGACCAAAGGAGGCAGCACTGCCATTCTGAATCGGGAGGTTAAAGACCACTACATGCTGACTGTTAAAGCCTCAGAGAGGAGCACCAATTTAGAGTGTCGCGCTAGAGTTAAAGTACAGGTACTGGACACCAATGATCTGAGGCCTCTTTTCTCACCCACGTCCTACAGCATCTCTCTGCCCGAGAACACAGCCATACGCACCAGTGTGGCCAAGGTCACGGCAACTGATGCAGATATCGGTACAAATGGAGAATACTACTACAGTTTCAGAGAGTGGACGGACATGTTTGCAGTTCATCCAACAAGTGGTGTGGTGACATTGACTGGCAAACTAGACTACTCTGAGACAAAGCTGTATGAGTTAGAGATCCTTGCAGTGGACAGAGGGATGAAGCTGTACGGCAGCAGTGGATTCAGCAGCATGGCCAAACTTACAGTGAGGGTGGAGCAGGCCAATGAGCATGCACCTGTAATCACTGCAGTAACCTTAGCTCCCTCTGATACAGACCATGACCCTACTTACGCCATTGTGACAGTGGAAGACAATGACCAGGGACCAAATGGAGAGATAGCCTCATTGAGTATTGTTGCCGGTGACCCTCTTCAGCAGTTTAAGGCTGTGAGAAGCAGCCCCGGGAGCAAAGAGTACAAAATAAAGGCAGTTAAAGATGTTGACTGGGACAGCCAGCCCTTTGGATACAATCTCACTTTACAGGCAAAGGACAAAGGCAGCCCCCCTCAATTTTCATCTGCTAAATTGGTACATGTCACTTCTGCACAGTTCAAAGTGGGTCCTCCTGTGTTTGAAAAGGCAGTTTACAGAGTCAATCTGAGTGAATTTTCCCCTCTTCATACACCTGTCACTATGGTAACAGCTGTTCCAAAGTATCCACAGTTAAAATATGCGTTCAGACACAGATCTGACAAGAGCAAATTTACGATCAATCCGGATACTGGCTTAATCAGCACCACTGGACCAATCAACGCTGATTCTGCCCCCCAATATGAGCTGGACGTGATTACCAGTGACAAAAAAGCAATGACAAAAGTGATTGTTGACGTGATTGATGTGAATAACAACGCACCTGAGTTCCATCAGACATCTTACAAGGCCACTGTTGATGAGAACGTACCCATAGGGACCAGTGTGGTAACAGTGAAAGCCACTGATCTAGACAGTGGTGAGAATGGCTATGTGACCTATAGTATTACCAATCTGAGCCCGCAACCATTTGTCATTGACTACTTCTCTGGAGTCATCAGTACCTCTGAGGTCTTAGATTATGAGCTCATGCCCAGGATTTACAATCTCAGAGTCAGGGCATCAGATTGGGGATCCCCTTTCCGGAGAGAGGTGGAGGCATCAGTCACCATAACATTAAATAACCTGAATGACAACAAGCCCCTGTTTGAAAATGTGGACTGTGAAGTGACTGTGCCAAGGGACCATGGCGTGGGAGAGCAGATAACAACCGCATCTGCCATAGATGCTGATGAACTGCAGCTTGTACGGTACAATATTAAAGCTGGGAATGATCTTGATCTATTTGAACTGAACCCAAACTCTGGCATGCTTTCACTGAAGCACTCGCTGAGCGAGGGAGAGGCAGCTAAAGTGTCCTTTCATAGTTTACAAATCATCGCAACTGATGGCGAACACAAGACTCAGCCCATGATCATGAACATAACTGTCATCACGGCACGCAAGCCAGTCCAGTTAAAATGTGTTGAAACTGGTGTCGCTACCATGTTGGCTGAAAAGCTACTTCAGGGCAGCAAAATCCACACTCAGACCGAGCCGGATGACAACTTTATGGACTTTCACTCCGTCAATCGGTACACTCCTCAGTTTGCAGAATCTTTCCCCACTGTTATCGAGGTTAAAGAGGATCTCCCAGTTGGGGCCAGGATTGTCCATTTAAGTGCCACAGACCCAGATAGTGGCTTCAATGGGAAACTGGTGTATGTTATCTCAGGAGGAGACACAGAAAGCCGCTTCATAGTAGACATGGAAACTGGTTGGCTGTTGGTTTATTCTCCTCTAGACAGGGAAACAACAGACCATTACACCCTCAACATTACAGTCTATGACCTTGGCATACCACAGAAATCCTCATCACGTCTCTTGGATGTTAAGATCCTAGATGCCAATGATAACAGTCCTCAGTTTTTGCAAGATTCTTATTCAGTTGAAATAAGCGAGAGCACACCTGTTGGTACGGAAATTATCCAGGTGGACGCGACAGACAGAGATCAAGGAGATAATGGAGTCGTCAAGTATTCGATTTTGGGCGGCACAGATCAATTTTCAATCAATGAAGACACCGGTGTGGTGACTGTGACAAGGCCGCTGGATCGTGAGCTCCATCCAGTTTTTATTCTAAAGATCGCGGCACGTGACCAGTCAGTGAATGAGCCACAGCTAGTGTCCACTGTGCCACTCAAGATCACCTTGGAAGATGTGAATGATAATCCACCTAAATTTGTCCCTCCTAATTACCACGTGAAAGTGAGGGAAGACCTGCCAATTGGTACTGTAATTATGTGGTTGGAGGCCCATGACCCTGATATCGGACCTTCCAGTCAGGTACGATACAGCCTTATTGACAATGGAGACGGGAATTTTGAAGTAGATAAACTCAGTGGCGCGGTGCGGATTGTGCAGAATCTAGACTACGAGACGAAACAGGTCTACAACCTCACGGCGAAGGCTAAAGACAAAGGGAAGCCCATATCCTTGTCATCAACCTGCTTCATTGAGGTGGATGTGGTGGATGTGAATGAGAATCTGTACAAACCTTTGTTACGGTCATTTGTGGAAAAGGGATTTATAAAGGAGGATGCCCTTGTTGGGACCTCTGTGATGACTGTAACAGCCGAGGATGAAGACGAAGGACGTGATGGAGAGATTCGATACTCCATTAGAGATGGATCTGGCCTGGGGATATTTACCATCGATGAGGAAACTGGTGAGTGTCTTTTCCCACTGTCGCTATAATACCACGTGAAGCTTGTGTTAAAGTGTGTATGAAGGGTATGAAACAATTAGCATAAACAAAGTATTTTGCAGCTATGGTTCATTTAGTCATGTCACACTGTGGAACAAAGAGATAAGGGAGTCTTCCAGGAGACGGAGGGGTAAGGTTCCTGATTCCAGTCATTTTTCTTCTTTGGGAGAATTGACGGCAGGAACAGATGGACCAGCTGTCTCTCAGACCTGCGTGGACATTCTTGAGTAGTTGTTGTGGCACTAAGAAGATTGAGAGTGATTTTCACTCTCTCTTTTCCCCAGCCTCGCTCTCACTGTGTAAATACACGCTCCTCTTTAGAACAGATTAAACTTGGAAATCTGTTTGATCTAAGGATACGATATTCTAATGGCACTTATAACATGGTTTTTATAACAGCATATTTGTAATATTGTACTGACGGCAAGACTTTGCTTGTGGGTTCCTTATTTATGTTACTGAAAATATGTTAATACTTGCTCAGCTGCCTAGAATGATTTTAACAGCTGACTCAAATTAGCTCAAAATAAGCAGTCTGGAATTTCAGGAGTTTCTGCCCAAAAACCCAGTAATCACCTGATTTGAATGTTTTGGACCTGGCTTGCTGCCCTCTTTTTTTTTTTTTTTTCTTTGCCCAACTCGACATTTTCACCTATTTGAAATTAAAATCTTTTCTGCATTATACATGTTTAATGTCTAAATGAAGCAGTGAAACTTAATGCATTATAGATTGATTTCTCTGAGCACATGTTATCTCAAAGGTTTATATCACAAAAAGCTGGAAATGTGCTGCCACAGTATATAAACTGTTTTAGATTTTTTTTTCCAAGTTAAATGTTTGTCTAGAATCAGATTTATTTGGTCCTCCTCAGTGGGAAATATTTTCCTCTGTGTGGTAAAATTCACATGAGATGAGCCTTTTATGAAGTATGCATCCTCCAGGGCTGTGTGCCAGCTGTGATGCTTTTGTGGCTGTTTCTGTGGTAGTGCTTGTACATTGATACTTGACATGTCATACAAGATTAGTAATACGATTTTGTTTTATCAAAAGAGATATTTGAAGCTTGAACTAGTTGTTGTTGGAGTGATTGTGATGTCATACATACACAAATATCAAGTACTGTTGTATATTGTTTTGTCTCAGGATGTCTTTCCTGGTTATGTGTAAAATTGACTATAGTGCAAGTTGAATTTTGGATAGAATAGTGTTAAACATGAGTGTAGTGCTTCAGCATTAGATGGCTCCATATGCAGGCCAGTGAGCATCCTTGTCATAATTCAAAATCCTGTGTAGTGTATGGAATCAGGAGTCTGGTCTGATCTTCTTAATCCCAAAGGCCTATATTAAGTGATTGTCAGGAGATGCAATGATAGGATTGTCCTGGGTTGGGTCCTGTTATTATAGATTACATCTGAGGTCAGTAGACAACTAAATACAGCCAAGGTGGTAATGCCCCTCCTAAGATTTCACAAGATGAAGGGTGTGGTTTGTTAGGGTACCATATGCATTTAGTATTTTTTGCCTTTAAACGGAAATATAAGCGCGGGTGCACAGCCCACTGTATATTCTGTTCTGCAGCTGCATGTTGTGAATCGTAACCAGAATGTTTTAAGAACGTTTAAAATTAGAAAACAAATGAAAAAGTGGTGTAAGGAAAAATGCCAGGAGCCACGCACCTTCAGTTATGGAATTTGTTTTTACAGAGTAGGAAGGAGCGAGGGAAGGCTGCTTGAGCCTTTTCCTGTTTCACTTGACATTTGTAATCCTAAACCCTTGCACATGAGCACAAAAGTCAATTGCACAGTCTCATTCTATGGTGTAGTGTTTTGTTAGTGCGCTCACCACAATATAAATCATTATTCTTTCAGCTATTCCTCTCATAGTGGCATGAACAATAACACTGAAACAACAATACAACTTTGCGGGTGACAAAGTGTTGCTGTGGAGAGCATTGCACGCTGTGGTCACTGATGCAAGAAGACATTCAGTCATTCTTGTGTGAGTTGGTGTGTCTAACCAATCTGGGAAGAAGATGTATTTTAAAACAGGCAAACAGATTATTTGCATGTTTGTGATACATAGTGATTACATTTAAATGTGGTGTTCCTGACTGCTGTTTACTGAGTGCCACCCTGTTTTCATCTACAATGATTTCAAGTAAAAGAAAAACCTTTTAATGACTTCTTCTCCAGATATGGCTCCTATTCTGTCAGACTGCTTAGGGAGTCCGTGACAACTGTTTGCCCAGACATTCTCTGTGTTATTAAAAGCGCTGTGGTCACTGGCTCGGTGCCACCTTAATTTAAACTTATCAAGATTCTTTTCTGGGCCCCTTCCCATGCAGACCAAATTTACCATTCCTAGCTTTAATCACAAAATCTGCTAATAGTTCTGCGATTTTTGACAGATAAGGACCACGAAGGCTCTCAATAATGACATTCAACCTTGATGCACTAAAAGCTTTCCAAGTGCCTATTTTATAACACATTAGCTGGCAAGGTGGATATTCTGCTTTCTGATGCAATTTAGCTTTTATCCTCCAGTTTACTCTGCTAACTTTTGACAAATATGTGCACGTTTTATCATTTGTGAGGTATTCCTATACTAGCCATTAGCGTACAAACACTGCAAAGGTCTATGTAAGCGTCTTTGTGAACATGAACATGGATGCTCAAAACTGCACAGACTTTATGCAGAGGAGTCGTATGAAATAGATGTATGTTGATGATCTGCCAAACCGGGGAGATTGTAGTATTGTCTATCCATTGCTGTTCTATGCTCTTGCATGGACGCAGTTTTTTTTTTCTTCAGCCAGATCACACTATTTGCTTTAGTCCACTTCAGTCCTAGAACTGCTAGTCCTAGAGACACAGTGATCAACCAATCCAATGGCCCTTTTCCACTGCACAGTTGCAGCTCCACTCGGCTTGACTAGGTTTAGGTCCTTTTCCATTACAGAACTGAGTCCTTCATAGTATCTCCTTAACATGGGCAGGGTTGTCGGCTACGGCCGTGTTGTCTCGCTCTCTTTTTTCAATCCTCTTGTCAGCTCCAAACACGCTCGTCTGCACCTTTATTACGGACGACAGGTTTTCCACACAGCAGTCATTTAACTCGCGTGAAAGAATAACAGCAGTCTCAGTACAGATCAGTGGACGCTGCTGCCAGTGTGTTTTTAAAATTAGCGTGTTTTTGTTCGTGTCGGACGTCGTGCTCACGACTCTTCCAGTGATGACGCTCTGGCCAATCAGTGGAAGACAGTCGATTGAGTTTTACATGCCTACCTTCAAATCATTGACGTGGCAACTTGTCCAATCAGACTTGAGAATGGAGTTACGAGTTTAGCCGCGTGAGGAGTGGCCTGGGGGATGAGATCAGCTGTTGCAGCCTGTGCCTGAGGAGCCAGAGGAGCTGTTTATTAACTAGGTTAGATCTTCATTGTCTGATTAAAATCTGTTCAGAAAGGTTCTTTGGCCTAAATGCTGTGTGATAATTTTATTTTGTTTTAGGGCTGTATTTTTAGGGAAATAGTTGGGTTGCACTGTTCAGTAACTTGCAAAATAGTCAAAAACCAATAGTTAAAATCAATTGTGATAAAATCATGATATGATATTTTTGCTATATCGCCCACCCCTACTTATGGGCTTATTTGTGATATTTTGTTGTAAGTTGTCACAGTTTGATCCAAAACAGCAGTACATGCTATTTGTGGGTCAGCAAAAGAAAGTTGAGAGGATTATAACTCCTTGTGCAGGTCCCACAAACTGAATGTAACCAAAGAGATATGCGATGTATGGTACACATATAAAAGATCAGAGCAGTAAAATAATAAGAAAAAGATAGATAACCTCCAGGAAGAACTCAGGTGAAGAACTCGTGAACCTATCTGAGGACAGCTTCCACTGCAGGTCGAAGCAGACATGCAATAAAACAAAGCCTCTCATTGTAAACTTGTGCAAGACTACACTCCTCAAGCTACACCTGGCTGATGTTGAATGTGACACGCCTTATACCTTACCAGATAAAAATCAACCGATACAAAAGGCGAAGGCGTTTTTATTGCCTCTGAGCAACTGTTTTTTCATGACCTCTCGTCTGCAATGACTAAGGCAGCATGTGCAAATCAGGAAGAAGGGGTGCAATTAATCAAAAACATAGGTAGAAGATTACAAGACAGGAATGTGAAAGTTAAAGGGGGACTTTTGAATAAACCATTGGCTGATTTCATCTCATGCTTCAGGGTTGTTCAATGAAAAAGGTCTCGAGGTTTGAGCTAGTATTTTTCAGTCTGAACCATGGTCCAATCATCTACTTAATGTACGTACTGGGTTTGAACTGATTTGGGACAATGAGATATGCAACGTTCTTTCTGGATAAGATAGCAAAAAGAGATAAAAATGTCTGTAGCCGAACACCACTGTTAAAATAGTCCAAGAACAGTGACAACAAACACCATACACAGAAGTTATAATATACTGTGATATACACGTTAGGACATATCACCTAATTATTGGGTTCCCTGAATATCAACTACCATAGGCCACAGCATAATCAATTTGTGTGTCTCTACTTGGAGAGGAAGAATATTTCAATGATTCTTCAAGGTGGTGGTGTAGAGCTAGACACGTGCAATGCTTGAAGGAAGTTGTGTCTCGACTTGCTGAAATTATCCATTATAAAGTGACCAGAGCAGAATGTGTTGAGTCTAAATGAGACTCAGATGCTGATTGTATAATGTATGCACTGCCCTTTCTTGTTGGATAATGTATGCATTGCCCTTTCACTCAAAGTTGTTTGCAGCCTTTGCTGTGAAAGCTTTCTTTGTGAAAGCAAATGAAACAGTTTGATGCATAATGGCAAAATCCTGTTTTTCATTTCCCCAAAAATTGTCAGCCATTCACTCCTTTTTCCACACTTTTCCTGTTAAAGTAAACAGATTACTAACACTATGGAAAATATGTATGCTTTTATTTCTTTATGGTTGGTCATCTGGCATCAGTGATAGTTTGCCCTAACTGAAAAAACGTCTGCCCTCCGTCCCTAATTTTCTGTTCAGTCTATATGTTTTAGATGAAAGCAGGGCTGCAAAGTGGCACATGATTCCAAATAGTCTTTGCTTGAGTGCAGTTACTGTGGAGACGGGACCAGGAATGTGCAGCGGGACAAAGTTGATTGTAGGTTGCTAAATGAAAAACACACTTTCCCTAGTTAAAAGTATGTTGTTCTCTCAGTCCATTAAATCTTTTTAAAGAAACTCGAGGCAGCCTTGTGCTTCATTGTGTGTTAATTCATGTCATGCTAACACTCTCATGAATTAGATCTATACTTTCTATTCATGTTGATGCACTGTGGTTAGCATTGTAGACTCAACGCTTTGAAGCAGTTTTTTCACAGTGGGCCCCGAGGAACATTCAGATGTCCATATGTGCTTAATTAATTTCATAAAATAGAGAGCTCAAAGCTTCATTATTATTTTGCTGTCATGTTAAACTCCTTGTTTAACGATGCTGAAGAGAGCCTCTTCCTCTAACTGCAGTTTATAGCATTTAGTAGAACAAACTGCTGTAGTATTTTGAAAACATTAGCATCTTCCCAACAGACACATCTGAGCATCTACACCTGGGACTCTCTCTATATATAAGAGATACTGACATGCTTTTATCCTTTCATTCAAATTTCAGTGACTAGTTCAGGCATTTATAGCCAATTTCATGCAGTGTGATATTTGACAAGTGACAGCCCTGGCCATGCATTAACTCGAGTGCAGCGAAGGGGGGTGCTAAAATACATTAGCCTGTCTGTCAACCCATATGTTATGTTATGGCCCTATTCGTCAACACTAAAATTTATCATCTGTCAATGCAAATATTTACATTATTTTGATTTTTTTTTTTTTCAATAATCAAGTAATGCAAACATTCTCATTATAACACTGAACTTACATTTACCTTCATGAAATTTCATTAAATTGTATTTACAACCGAAAAATAATTTTTGAAAAGAGCCATGATTGCTGTTCCCTTTATATCAACTCTTATAATCAGCTACACTTACTGGCTGTCGTTTCATATTTATCTTATCGATAGACCAGTGTGATCATCTTGCTCTCAGCATGAAAGCAAATAAGCAAAATTCCCAAAATGCCAAAGTACTTCTTGAAGCACCACAATATGGACGCTAATAAACATTTTTTTGTTTGTTTTGTTCTGTAACAACTATGAAGAAGGGAATTGATATGTTGCCATGCACAAGATGACTGACAGCACAGGTGGGAACCCAGCAGGGGATCATGTCCCGGTCACTGCAGTGTTATCTGGGAGAGAAGGTGTGAATGTTTTCTCACATAATGCTGTCCTAGAGGAGATGTGTGTTGTTAGCTAGGCCAACGTCAAGTTATTATACAATGGAGATATAGATTGATCGCATAAATAGAAGTAATTGTAGAGTTATACTGGGGATGGCTATGAAAAGATATTCATAGAGGTGCAGATATAGATGTGAATGGAAAGGTTTTTCTCATTGTTATCAGAGACACAGGCAGAGAGTGCTGGGAGGACAAGGAGGTACAGTGACTGCTTCTAAATGATACTATGATATTGAATCAAGGAGTATTGCTCTGAGGCCTGTTCAGAAGGCTCTGAAATAATGCTGTTCACAATAGAAGCTTTGTATTGTCAGCTAAGTCCCAAAAGCTATCTCAACTGGAATTAATAGGCGAAACTTAAAAAAAAAAAAAAAGGGGGAGGGGGTGGGGGGATGTAAACTCTATCCATTCATGCTTCACAGACATGTAACAACTACATAAAAGGAATTTTGCTTACAAATAAATAGTTTTCATGTTCTTTTTGGGGTTAAAGAAATTCAGAATTCTCTATTAGTACTCTGTGAAACAGCTTTGTATCGGCCCTACTTAATGTCAAGACATATAATGGAAAAATACAATAGGATTACACTGATACAGGGTCCATCAGTGTTCTCCATCGTTAGGCTGGGGAAATGATGAAGCTTGTCTTAAGTATCATCTTTTCTTAAGCCAGCAGTTGAAAGCCATTTTTCTGCCAGTAGTGACTGTGTGTGGTGTGCACAGTGATGCATGAAGTGAAAATGGTTCACTGGCTCAAACGGCTGTTATTTGTCCAAGATATTGAATACATGTTTTTTTTCCCCTATTATAGACATGGTTTTTGTGGGACACTTATCTTCGTGATCATCTTAGAGACCTGCCGTAATGTATTATTACCCTAGTGCCCTTCAACGGAAGGGGAAGTGAATCAGCAAATAATTATGTTTAGCATAAGCCTATCCATTGCCAACAGATGACCCATTTGGACTGGAGGGGGGGAAATATGGAACAACCTGACACTATGCTGACACTATGATAATAATATTATTCACGAGTTTTGTAAATCAAAGTTTCATTTCAAAGATAATACAATATCTCAAAACTAAAACTTGTAATGCTTTACTAAAGCTAGGTCAACATTGCAGATGTTCCCACTTCATACTAAATTCCACATATACTATGAATACAGAATCAAACACTTTCTCACCGTTTGCAGATGTCATTTAATGAAATATCTATATATAATAGACAGTCAAGTTTACTGTGTCCTGTGGATTTAAATACAAAAGAATACTAGTTGTCACTTAAGGTTTAAAGAGCTTTTTGTCTTTGATCCCTCGTTTCAAGAACTATCATATTGCACTGAAATGATGAAATTATTGCTTCAGGCAGTGGGGTCAAAACAGATTTTTACTTCGGACTATACCTTTAATCTGTACATTTTCTGAATGTTTCAGACATTTGTACCACCAAGCTTAATGGCTTTGAGACTTAGATCTTGGCAACAGATGTCTGGGAACTTTGGGATGATGTGATATTAAGTTGCTGGATAAGAGAAAGCTCAGTTTAGGACCTTTTCTATTACAGTAGGCTCTACGTGGTGGTGGAATTTGAAGCATTTTGCCAGGCCTGTGGAAAGAGAAGGGGGGGGGCACTGAGAAAGTTTATGTAAGCATGTGAGCTAGAGGCCTGAGAAGGCTGAGGAATGTGGGGTAGGGGTGAGGGGAATTAACAAAGGTAGTTCAAAGTAAGTCCCCAACTCTTCTACTCCAGGATGGACAAGGGCATTTGGGTAGATTTTGAAGGTTGATTGTCAATAGCAAGTATCCAGAGTCAAGTCAGAAATGTGAAGATCTTAATCTTGCATTGATGGCACATACAATATTTATCATGCTGCTTTGTTTCACTGGACAACTTGTGACAAGCAGTGACCAATTTCAGCTTTGTTAAAGGAAATTTCACCCACTTCAAACTGTGTCAAACTGTGTCTTTACTGGGACTTTGAGTTGTTATAGAATAGATTCATTGTGTGTCCTCACGATGTTGATTGAAGTGTACTTATATGTAAATTACCTGCTGGTCTTGATAGCTTAGAAATCCGTTGGCTGTCTGAAGATTCCACCTCACTGCCACTGTGCTCAAGTAACTTTGAAGAACAAAGCCAGAGGGAAAGAAAAGAGCAGGGGAAAAATAGCGGAAAGCAAATCTGGCAGAGGCTGTTGCACAGTCTGTTTTTTTTTTTTTTTGTGGCCTTAGGGCAAGTTTTGCTTCTGCCTTACTGGGTAGGCTAGGTATATGGGATGGGTGTGGCAACTAAATTCTTCAGATTCATCTTTCATGTGCTTTGTTAGAAACTATTCACCCAAGGGCCAGGGCAGATACTTTTTCATTTTAGACGCACTAAGGTCAAGTTGGTGTGTTTCTCTGTCCCCTTCAGAGATAAATATGAACAAAAACTCTCTAGTGTTGCAAGTTGGCATTCACTTTTAGTTTGAAATGGTACAAGTATGGATACTAACATCCCTCACGCAGCTGCAGTTAAGTTGGTGTTTTCAAGTTTTGTGTGTGAGACTATCTCTATGCTGATAGACACAAAGCAAGGAACTGTGAAGAAAAAGCATGACCCTGGCGAAAGTGGATTTTTTCTGCTATGCTTACATCTGCCGATCAAACAGATGAGCACTCAAACATGGGTATCTCCTTGGAAAAAGCACAAGAGATGTTTTGCTTTACCATTAGTCTCTTTTGTGTGTTACTCTGCTTTAGTATCACTCCCCTCGTTACACCAACCTCACTTCACCTCACCTTCTTGTTTGTCTGAAACACTCTATGTAATAAAATGCTCTCTTTATAGGGGCCTGAAACATTTACCTCCATACCCTTTTGTTTTTGCATTTCTTATCTGGGTTTATCATTTGCAGTTTCCTGCACATGTTTTCTTCAGACCATTATTGTCCACCTCAAGTCAGTCATTAGCGTGTTACCTAAGTTCTAAATTGTTTTCTTAATCTTATTTTCTGATGTCTCCAAATGGTTGGTAGTGTTTTTGTCCCATTATTTTGCTTAGACAGAGTCATCTAATTTGTGCTCTTGATATATTTAGCCTATGTTGTTTTTGCCATTGGACTTCTGGCTTTGGGGATCATCAGGGAGCTACCTATTTTCCCGTGCTTGAGTTCCTTTCTTATTACATGCCTCAAGATAAGTTGAGAGAGCCATAATGATGACTAATGACAAGAGAGAATCCCAGGGCTGAAAACACAGGGACGCTTGAGTAGAGCCGGGCAAGAGAAAAAATTAGCTGCAAACCCCCCTCAAACTCCCCTCCTGTGTCAAATGTGAGATTTTTGTGACAAGTCATTTGGCGTGTTATCTATCTCTTTTTTTTCTGAGAAATCTTTCATTACCGAAGGCGAGAGGTTTGGCTGATCTCAGTTACACTCCATCATTACAATTCATCAAGTTACAGTGCATGAACAAAGACAGCAGCAGCACGAAGATAGCTTATGTAAACTATTCAAACCTTTGAAATTTGAAATTGTCCTCATGCGTATGGTTTTCTGGAGGCTCCTTATCTGGCCAAACAGTGACTGGAAGTGTGCCATAGATTCAGAGCCATTGTAGGAAATTGGATAACACCCATATTCGGTCATGATCCGGGTGTGCTTAAACCATGATTCACTTTTATTAGTTTTAGATAAGAATGTAGTCATTGCCATAAATTTCAATTGCATATCAAAGTTATACAGCTATTGCAAACAACAGCTATGAGAGAGGCTGCTATTATAAAGGTTGTCAATGTTTCCATTGCAGGGAAGCTGTCTGCATGTTTATGGTTCCACCCACTGCCCTTTATTTTAATGCTTGTTAAAAGAATGGGACCTCACATGTGCAAGTTGTCCAAATAACATGCTTTTGCTTGTGCATCATCAGCTCTGTTCTTGTTCTTTTGCAAAACTGTCTGAAGACCTTGCCCCTCCTTTCATCCCTAATCTTCTATCTGCATATTCAGTTCACTGAAGAGACATTCAGCATCATTCAGAAAGGCATGCACACAGATCCTCTTCCCCAAACAGAAATACCTACATGCACACTTATCCCCTCCCCTTCAGTCCAAGCCTGCCCACAGTGCACCTGGTGAGTGCTCGTAAGTGGGGTCGGATGGAGATGAAAAGCATGAAAGCAAATCCTCAGTGCTAGCTTGTCTCAGCCATTTAGGCATCTACACTAGTGTTGACAGATGCAATAATTGCAGCATTACATTAGGCAAGCAGGTCACTGACCAAGTAATTTAATGTCCAGCAGCACTGGTTTGCTATTAAAACCAATTACACATAAATATATTTATGTTATTATAATGCACCATACAGATACTGAATATGCAAAACACATTTTTGCCTTAAAAACTTAACATGTTTAAGAATGTTTTAGACTTTATGTGCTCTCAGTCTTATATTACCCCTTAGTTCTTCCAAACTGCTCAATCTACCCATCCTCCACTCTTCCATTTAACCTTGGTCAACGTAGAGGACTCCCACGTTTCTGAAAGCTCTTTGTTTGCTCAGCTGAAGCCTATAGCCCCCACATGGCAGTAAAAAAAAAACTTCCCTACCAGCATATGTAAACAAGAGAGGAGGCTGTTGTCGGTACACCATCTTGACAAGTTTCAGTGGACGAGTCCTCAGCCAATCCTTACATCTGCTTTAATAAAAGCTTCTGCTCTCTTCAGGCTCATTTCACAGGTCACTGATACTACAGGGAGCGATGTTACACACTAGGGATATTGCACATAAAATGTTCCCTGACATGATGTAGACTTACGGGTTTCTTTATTTCTCTCTCATTTCTTAGGTGTTATCAGAACACAAGAACTGCTTGATCATGAGACAACACCTCACTACTGGCTCACAGTCTACGCCATGGATCGCGGCGTGGTTCCGCTCTCTGCCTTCGTCGAGGTCTACATCGAAGTGCAGGACGTCAACGACAACGCGCCACAAACCTCAGAGCCTGTCTACTACCCCTCCGTCATGGAGAACTCCCCTAAAGATGTATCAATCATCAAGATAAATGCAGTTGATCCAGATGACAAGGGCAGCGATAAACTCACCTACAGGATCACGAGCGGCAACCCCCAGGGTTTCTTTGCCATTAACGCCAAGACAGGTAAGATTGCTGTGGCTGCGATTGCTGTTCATGTCACTGTAAATTGCCTCTTCAGAGTCTTTTAGCTTGTGTTGTATTCCAGGACAGATGCCAACCTTGAATATGGCTGCCCCGCTTGAGAGTGTACAGTTTATCTGACCAAGTCCAAAGCAGTAAATATTAACAACAAAAGCTTATTGAGCTGTCCTATAACAACTGTCACGTCTCGTGATATCCATAAAAGGGAAAATCATGAGATCTATGTCAACAGCCAGGGATCAGTTGAGATGTCCGCACTGATTGATGGATTTAAATGATGAACAAATTTATGTGAAAATTCCTCATATATCCTCCTTATCTAAAGACAGCAACTCCTTTAAAGGTCATAAATGTGGCAAAAAAAAAGGATTGTTCTACATATTAAATTATCCTTTGAGACTCGAGGCAAGGTTTATACTCTGTAGTGTATGGCTGACACAGTGGTGGGCTTCTGCAAGGTTCCTGTTTCCTTTCTTGTGAAAAGGAAGAGCAGTGTTAACATAATATTTTAACCCAGGACAGGAGTGGGTTGAGCCTACAGGGGTTTTTCCACTCAAACACTCTAAAGCGTGCTCTCATATGCGTACTCTGGAAATGGTGTGATGATTAATATTTCATTGGGTTCTTTTAAAGTTGCTGGAGCAGGCTATGTTTAGTTAAATAGCAGAAAAAAATACGTGTAATGCAAAGTGAAGCTCCGTGTACCGACAGGGGTAGTTTGTAAATCTACAGATTTATTGTCGTCTAATTCTAGACTCAGGTTCTGACTGTGATTGTGGCTCAGATTTTGAGTGCTTAAGTGCACTTGACTGATGATGCATTATCAAAACACAAAAGAAATCAAGGACATGAGTCGGCGTGAATTTAAATGACTCGGCAAACATAGATCACAGGGACAAAATGAGATCCTTAAACTCTGCATCTTCCTCTTGAAGTTCCAATTACTCAGATTGTTTTTCTTTCTTACCTAGTGCACACACCGGCCTCTTATTGCTTTGAATGCAAGTGCTCATTAAACTGCAATGAGGAAAGGGTAGTGAAGCAGTTGCTCCAATTTGTCCTCCCTGACGTGTGTGTGGTCCTGTTTCCCAAGGTAGTCACATCAACAAACTGGAGTTATTTTTGTTGGGAGTGGCAATGTGAATTTTCTGACCAAATAAGGATTCGTTATGTAGCGTGGCTCTCAAACAAGCCTCCAAGTAATGCTGGACTATCCCCAACGGACAGGAAGAGAAAGAAAAATGAATAATAAAGAAAGAGGGGAAACTTTAGGTATGCGGACACATGAGGTTGTTGTTTTGTCTGCAGGCATGACAAGATCAGCTTATGCATGCTGATAACAAGCCTGGGATTCTGGAGAAGAAACAAGCTGGGAAATAGAATATTTATCCTCCAACAGAGCAGTCATATTTAACACTGTTAACACTGTTAATGTGCTGGGGAGAAAATATCATAATTCAGAATATATTCTAGTTATTTTGTTAGCCTTTCTGTGGCCAAGTAACCATAAGTAATGATAATATGGCAACAGAGCTGGTAGTAACTGTTTACACTGACGCAGCTGCTCTCAGACTGAACGGCCTTGCATTTTGGTATTTCATTTTGCTACAGGACTGCGTACTTATCTTATACCCCACAAAAAGGTCGGCCTTCCCTGTTGATAAATCTTTTTTTGGTCAAGTTTTCCGTCGTAAACGTGCATGGTAAAGTCACAGCACATAGCTCATTCAGCAGTTAAATAAAGTCATCTTAGCCCATACATCTGAAGTAAATATTTCCTACTCTGAGGATTACAGAGTATTTATGAAGCTTATGGCCAAGTCCACTATGGGCAGAACCTTTTTACAGGAGAATTGAGCTATATCTTTACATGGTTCCCTTTTCATACAGCTCTGAAAAAATCAAAGCTCAGAGGACACTGAAACATGTGGATAAGACCTATCCATGCATATCAAAGCATGTTAAAACTTTTATTAGTGGGACACCGGAGCCCCTGGCATCAGGTTCAACAACGGGTGGTTTTGACAATGAAAACTTTATGAAATCACTGCTTTGACTCTTGAGGTTGTTTTTCCGGTGTCTTTGTTTTTGAGTTTTGTGAAGGTGGAGAGGTAGCTGGGGAGAGAAGACAGTGAGTCGAGCACAGCTGACTGCAAGATAGATAATTTATGAAGAGGCCCAAGTTAAAACAGCAACAACATTCATAATAAGACAGTTGTTTTAGAGAGCGCTGAGAATGATTACAAATGAGTTTTATTTATGTAAATCTGTGGTTCCAAACAAGGTCAAAACAGGCCTGATATCTATCCACTTTATCAACTCAATATGACATTTGCCCGCATATTACAGGTTTTTGGAAATGTTTAAATTTACAACATGCGAGTCTCTGTAATTACATGTTCTAAAATTGCATTGGAAGCACAGGCCGTGTTTTGGCCTGTCTACAAAGCTCTGCAAAGGGGTGGGAAAAGGGAAAAGACGTTAAGGCCTGTGTTTTGTGTGTGGGTTTTGGAACTTCATAGGCATGTGTCCCGAGCTAGCTAGCTAGCCTTCTATCATGGGCTACGGCCTTGTGCGGCTTTCCAAGTAACCTGTCAAGCTTCAAACACATCCGAAGGCTTTGCTTGACGCCTTGGGTGGTGTCGGTTGGCCTTTTTCCTGCACAGACCCACCGAGGCTGGCTAAAGCCCGGGATGAAAGGCTTAGGCCTACTATATTTCTGCCAAGTAAACAAGTCCTGCTGTTTTGACTGTTCTGACTTAGGTTTGTCATTAAAGTGCAAGGCCACCTCTTCTCTCTCTAGCAGACTCTATAGCAGTCCCAATGTCCTGAGACCTCAGAATGAAACGACTTGATACAGCCCAGCTTTTGAAAGGACTGAGAAGGAGAGAGGGGGAAAAAGAAGGCAGAGCCGTACGTGGTGGAAATGGTGCCAGTCAGCTGGATATGAATTATGTGTTGTAAATCAGTGTATTTGAACAACGCTGCTCAGGAACCAGCGCACCGTCAGTCTGGTGGCATGCATCTCATCCCACCCACAGACAGGCTCCATGATGCGCCTTCATTTGGCTGCTAAGGAGAATTACATTTCCTGGATAAAGAGTTGTGCGCTTGTTGCCACTGGCTCACAGCAGGATATGAGACTGTATGTGCTGTGCTGTTTAAAATGCCCCTTGGTTGTGTTGTGGAGTAGCCGAAAGGTTGTTTATTGCTTAGGTGTAAATTTAGAAAAAACAAACAAACAGAAAAATATTGGTTTGTCCACACACACACACACACACACACACACACACACACACACACACACACACACACACACACACACACACACACACACACAC
>OMNW01034866.1:77926-93523 GCA_900303245.1 Selene dorsalis | reverse complement strand
TGTAAATTTAGAAAAAACAAACAAACAGAAAAATATTGGTTTGTCCACACACACACACACACACACACACACACACACACACACACACACACACACAGATCTTGAGACAGCCAGCCTACTAGCTGTCTAGTTTTATTTTCTCTTTATAAAAGAGTTGTCAGCACTTGGAGCTAGTTCATCTGAGGTTGTTGACATGAGTTGCCCACCTTTTCTGTGGGAGAGTGAGCTGTGTTTGTTACCCAGTGAATCACTCTCTCTCTCTCTGTCTCTGTCTCTCTTCTCTGAAATGCCTCTACTGTTATGTGACTTAGTGAACAGCTCTCTTATGCCAGAACATGCAAGAGTTAGGAAAGGGCAACCAAGCAGAACATGCTGTCAGAACACACACACAAGAGAGAGAGAGAGGGGAAGTTTTTCATATCTTAGCCAAGGAGAGAGAAATGGAGCAAAGATCGCTGTGATAGCTATCTTATCTTGCTGAGTGCTCATTAATCTACTTCCTGCTGTACCTATCCTACTTCTCCATGTTAAGTACCGGTATTTTTAAGGCTGCTATAATTGCCCCAATGTTGTCCATTGACTTTTGAAAGTGAATTATCATCTATGTGTATGTTGACCTGACACATGAGCTTTGTGCTCGGAGCGCCTAAAGCCTGTCGAAAACTCCACCCTATAATAACCATGCCTATCTGTATTTGTCACCAGACAATGGTTATAGTCAGAGCTGACAAGAACATGCCTTTAATAAGATTTGGCTGTCTATACCTGATTGTATTTGCCCTTTAATAGCAGGTTTCATTCCAGTGGTTAAACCCAAATGAAGAAAGATATACCCGAGTGAATTCTTACAGTGTGTTCAACAATTTTAGCCCGTCCTCTTTTTGCCTCAAGGAAAAGTCGTTGTCATCAATTAAAAAGAAGAAAAAGTCATTGTTATCAATGGAAAAGGAGCACCATGGGTAATGCTTTAGCGAGCTCAGATACTTTTGACAGGTTTTATGTGCATTTGTCATCTCGAGGGGTTGAATGAAAAGGTAAAGGGAAACAGCAACCGGAATTTGCAGCTGCGGATCAAACACTGTTCGTGGTGCTCATATCAACTTTCAGTAACGCCTTCCCCTGTTTGGAAGAGAAAACACACACACACACACACTACTGTTATCAGTGGTTTAGAAAAGCCCCAACAACTGTCAGGGGAAGTGAGATAGGAAATGGATACTTCCAACAACTTTGTGATGTTTCCGGTGATTCAGGGGTCGAGTAATTGTCGCAGAGACGGAGAGTAAAATGGGTCATGGTGGTCAGGCTAAGATTCGGTTCAAGCGCAGTGTCTGTGAAACAAATTCCATCGGAGACCTTATTTTTTTTTATGTGGCATTTGTTCTCTTTTCAAAGGGTAAGGATGTTTCATGAAAAAACACAACTCTGATTTATTCAGTGCAGAGTGAAGCCGGACAAATGAATGTGCCGATGCCAAAACCATTATGTGCCAGGTGACCAGCTGCATGGTTCAAAAGCAAAACCATCCAACCATCTGTGTCATCCACAGAGACCAAGTTAGACTTTTTAATGAGGCTTTTGACTGGTTGATCCGGTCATATTCTTTTTACTGTTGAAGACACATCTCTCCCAACGAGATGCATGGCCTCGCTGTCACTGTTGGGAGGCCGAGGCCGAGTGAAGGAAAGGAAGGCTAACGTGCAGTCAGAGCTGAGCAGATTAAACACTTACCATCACCCCACAGTGATGTTAAAAAGCGCCGTGTTTTAGTTTGAACGTCTTTTCGCTTTAAAAGTTCCTTCTCAAGGGTTAATGTGGCAATGCTCTGAGACACCTCTGTTTAATGGACCAGGCTGTGCTTGTTGGTGCACATCAAAATGCGATTAGAGCGCTTGCTCCTACTTAAGTGAACCACACAAGCAAGCACCGCTGATGTGGAAGGTGTGAAAGTGCATTGGAAAAAACGAAACAGTGCAAAGCTACAATTGGTAGACTGCAAATTTGAGGGAAGCAATACATTTCACTGTATTTGTATTTTGAGGAAAACAGTTAAAGTAGGCACGGGAGGAGGTATTTTAGATAAAAATATATACAATTACTGCATTTCATGTAAGTGCAGTGCAATTCATCCATGTTTGCCCTAAGTGTGCCCAGGGCTGGTTGGTAAACTGCTGTGAAAAGTTTATAATAAGCGTCAAACTAACTGCTAACACGGCAGCCGGGCGGTAGCATGCTGCTGTCCCTTGGTCACAACAGCTCAATGTTTCTTTTCTGTACCATTTACCCCTTCCGACCATTCGGAGGTTGTACCATCATTTCATTAAGAGAAGAGTGTCTCGGCCAACTGAGTCCTCCTGATTTTGCCTCAAAATGTATTCACCATTTTGAATGCTGATGTCACCAGGCACAATCCCCGTCCACTTAGTCTGTCAGAAAACTAAATTCTGACAGACTTTGCTAAAGGACCTCACCAGTCGTGATCTGATTCTCCAGAATTATTTTTACAGTCACTAGCAGAGGGTGAACAGTCTAATTGGCCTCTCAGATTTATCCTGAAGACAAGGCACTTAAAACGGGACTTATCTGATTTTACATGTCCATTAGGCTCTTTCTCATCTAACCACACCATAAGTAATACCTACAGTATGTATGAGAACCAAATCATCCATCAGCAACATCAGCATCTGTGATATTTCTGTAATGCCGTGTCTTGAATACCTCCCATATTGTATGTGTGCTTAACACAATTTACAGAGGTCAAAGCTACCAGTGGGCACCGTGGTGCCTCAGCTGCTCCACAGCTTCCAAACATCCCATCCATTGACACAACACCACATAACATTTACTTTCACGAGCACTCGGTAAGCGGAATCCCCTATAGCCCCAACTCTTCCATGACATGTTTGTCTTTTCACATTACAAATAAACCTTGCAGCTGCGAGGTGCTGAGATATCTGGATCCTAATGTAAACAAACCCCTCCTCCTAAATGCCTCTTCACTCATTTTTACAAAGTATATATGAATGTGTTTGCATTAGCTAATGTGGCCTCTCTTTGTTGCATTTATCAAATTCTACTTGTTTGTGGATGACAGGACAGGTTACTGGTTGTTATAGACAGTCTTTTTTTAAAAGGCATGCCAGACACCGATTTCTCTCTCTCTCGCTAATATAGAGCGGTCAGAAGCTCGCGTTCAGCCATATTTCATAAAGGAAGGGACAAAGGCTCATAGTTTTAAGTAAGATTCCCCTCTCAAACTCCCACAGTCCTCTTGGATTTTGACGCTTCACAGTTTGCTTTTGACAGTATTGATGGAACCACGGGCAGAGAAAACAAGCACGGTTCACACTGTTGTTTCAGGCTTGTGAGGCAGACACTTAGATCATAATCAAGCTGAGAATATCCCCATGGTTGTTTTGGTATGAAAAGTTTCCTTACTTTTCTCATTCAGCTAAAGTGCTGATATAATGAACTGTCATGACGGCGTGCTGTTTTGCCTCGCTGATCTCAGAACTGCACAGCAAGTCAAAACCACTGCAGACACCCAGCACATAACATGACCCGATTGTCTGGAGTTGCAGCTAAATGCGTGTTGCAGAAATATGCATGCCCCCTCTCAAGACTGCTAATCACAGCATTAATTGCCTGGGTATGAACAAGCCCAACAATGTCCTAGACTCCTCTAGCTCCCTCCAGGCCTCTATTTTGGAGCAGTGGTTGTAGGACTCAAGGACATGGTTGAGAGTGCCGCTGCTGCTTTGCTGTTGTTTTTCTCCCCCTCTCAAAACAGCATGGCTATAATTACTGTCGGCCCAGCTCAGCCCACGCCTGAGGATGGCTTTTGTGTGTGTGTGTGTGTGTGCGTATATGTGTGTGTTGTGACGAAAACTGTGGTTTGGAAGGGCAGACTTCTTTGGTGAGCTCTGGCTCACCAACCAATCATTTTACAGTTCCTTAACGTTTAGGTAGCGATGGTGAGGTATGCACCTTCACTGACTGCAACACTAATGCCAGCAGAGTCTTACATAAAAATATGGTTCCTGGTGAGCATGCAGAACCTCTCTTTTTTTTAATGTTTAGTTTTTGGCCTTTTTTTTCTTTTCTGAAAGTCATATCAGTACTGGGACATTAGAGTGGGAGGCAAGGCCCATGGTTAGAGATCTGGCAGTGAGCTGGTAGCGCCTCGGACAGAAATGGAACAGAAGCAAACAAAAGCAGTGTAATCCACAACACCACATGCATCAAAATAACTTTTAATCGTCCACAGATGCAGATGCAACACTTTCTTTTCTGCATTTTAATACGTTTCTCATCTCATACATCTTTAGGTTTCGTGCTCCATCGAAATACTGAAAGACTTAAACTTTAAGAATGTGGAAGAACACTGAAATTGAGCCCGTGGTTCAAACCATTTCACCATGAGGCCATGCTCTGAAACCACTTTGCTGACAATTATAGGACTTAAATGATTATTGATAGAATTGATCCATTTAATTGCAAACTACTTTGACAGCAGATTGATTTTTAAAGTAATTTCATCTGAGATAAAACATACCCAGCTCCAGCTTCTCCAATATGATGTGCTTTTCTACATCTTATGTGATTTGAAGTTGAATATCTTTGGGTTTTGGACATTATATTGTCCTTTGAGACATCACACCATGTTTTGATACAACAATGATAGACTATTTCAATCTCTTAGACCATACAATTCATCAATTAATTGAGAAAACAATATCAAGATGAATTGAGGATGGTTAGTTGAAGCCCTAAACTACTCGGCACACGTATGGAACACACACTGTATGCGATTATAAACAGGAAGCTGAGACAAACTGAAGGATTAGTGGTTGCATATGATATGACAGGGCTGTCTGCGGCCTTTGAGATGTGTATTCAGAAGACACATGTGGGCAGGAGTCTTTGCCACCCTGCTGCGAGAAGGTCGGCACCCCATTGTTGCCAGAGGCGCAGCTGTATCTTTAAGGAGTTCTCACCAAACACCTTCCTGATTGTGTCGCTCCGGACAATGTGATTTCAGCAGGGTATAGTTCCTGAAACCTGAGTGCGCTCTCTACCAGGGGGGGTTTACTGAGAGATTTAGCTGTCACCATTTTGATTTCAGCAGGTAACCACAATGAAATAAGAACTGTATAATTTTTTTTTCAGGTATAGCTATAGCTACCTCATTTTATAAACACAACTCCCATCCCTAATCATGACTGGAGGTGATGGTGCTAATTTGTGTGTCAGGTGGAGAAATGGAGATAGAGAGAGAGAGGGAGGGAGAATGCTCTGTCAGTCATTAACTCATCCTCCCTTGCAGCCACTGTTGCTGCATCGGGGTGTAAATCATGTTTGTGAGAAGGGACCTCCCCACAAGGCAGAACTAGAATTAAATTTTGGTTTTTGCAGAGCGAGCTCGGAATGAAGGCCAGGCGTTTTGTGGTTTCCCTCGGTTTTCCTAACGTCCTGTCTGCTGCCATCAGAGATCACTGTTTACATTGAACACACTTGTATACGTTATGATGCCCGGCCAAGTTTTGATTAGGCAGCTGATTTGCAGAGGAATTGTAAATGAGAGGCCTGGACTCGGCGTGGTTAATGTCGCCATCTGTATTCTGCTCTATAATACATGCACGGAGAGAAACGAGTTACCTAACGCCGCACACAGGGGAGCTTAAAAAACATCATCATCCATCAGCCCCGGTCTTGCTAAAGCACATGAATAATTAGTCACCGCGGACTGTTTTGATGTGACACAGCAGAACTATTAGCTTTGATGGTAATATTCAGCAGCTCGCTCCCTTCATGTAACTCAGGCTGATCCCTCGCAAACTTTTTTTACCAGACGCCGTGCAACATGGCAAAGAGGAATTCCTGCAGGTCGTGTTCATTTACTCATGTTGTCAGCTGTGTTTGTAACAGTATCAGTTAAGGAAGACAGAGGCAGTTTTTTTTCTTTATATTCATTTTTTTCATCTTTGCGCACTTTTTATGTTAATATTCAAGTTGTTGCCCATCAGTAAAGTAGCAAATATAGACGTTATGTCTACATCAGATGTGTGCCGCTCTTTATTTTTTCCTTATGGAATATCAGCAGGCCCTCATCCCCTCAGCTCACTCTGAAGATTAAATAAAGCTGAAGAAGAAGGTGATGTGAAAGAAGGGGGGGAGCCGGAAGCACCTTGCTTACGTGCCTCAATTGCAGTGCAGAGGGAGGGAGGGCTATTTCAGGACCTGTAAGTTGTGGCCTGCTATTCTTGTTGCAGGCATATGTGCCATTGATGGGTTTGGGTTTCGGAAATCCTTTGCTTTATGCTAATCAGGAGCAGCGTGGCAAGCAGACAGCTCTGGTGCGGTGGAAGCTTGGCACGTCTATACGCTGTGTCTCTGCAAAGTTGCAATTACACTATCCGTCCCTCGTTTTCTTCTCTTTTCTTCCCCTTGTTTGTGAATTTGATTCAAAATGGAATTAGCCAGGAATTCAGGCATATTTTAGTTTTACTTTTTTTTTCAAAGCCTGGCTCAACAAAGTCCCCTATGTATGACTGATATGTCACACGACATCAATCCTCCTACTTTAAATGAACAATGGAGTTCAAAAAGACCCTTGAAATACTTGGACTGGCAGCAGGATCTTCTCTGAAGTTTCCTTCTCTCTATTTGAAAAAGCACTCAGGACTCGGGGCGAGGTCTGACTGCCTGTTTATTTACTCAGCTTGTGGAAGAACTAAAAGCAGGGTGTCAAGGCTAGGCTGCTGTTTGGGCTCGATTCGCAGACCTTTGTGATATTTCACATTTAAGGCACCGTGGTGGTCTGACTGGCAACTGCTTTGGCCAAAAACAGGGAAAGACCTACAGGGATCGCACTTCTCCAGATGGAGACTCTTAACTCATGGGTGGCTGATGGGATAAGCAGCAGAAAAAAGACAACAGAGCTTGTGATTTAGTTTGTCAAAACAATAGCAGTTTTCTGAAGGCAGTGCTGATATGAACATTTCAGTGTTTTAAAAATTCAGTGAAGATAACGCAACATGAATGAACATTTCTGATAAGGTTATTTATGCACTTATAAAATCTGCTTTTAATCATCGAACTGTGTGGGAGAGAAATTCTAATCTACCTCAGACATGTGTTTAACGTTTCTCTTCTGCAGTTTCTTTGTGCTTATTGGTCGACATATTTTGTCCTGACCTGTTTACATTTGGGACATTAAAATACGTGTTTGCCAATAAAGCAATGCAAAATTGAGCTCATTTGTTTCAACTTTGTTTAGAGAACTCATAAATTCTATTTACTTGTTTTGTTGATTTTGTTCTTATTTTTTGTCTTCAACAGGTTTGGTGACAACTACTTCAAGGAAACTGGACAGAGAGCAGCAAGATGAGCACATTCTTGAGGTGAGCTGTATATTCTGTCAGATTTTCATCTGACAGAATATAAAAACACTGGTCAGTGTGAGCCTTTATTTATGTGAAAACGAGAATCAGAAACCTCAAGGTCAGCTTGTCTAGTCCGACAGTTAAAGAAAGAGACTTCAAGTGTTTCCACCAGATTTGGCCGAGTGCCACATGCTGCCCAGTTAAAACAAAAAGGACTTTTTGTATATGCAAGAAGCGTCCTTTTCGGAATAATTTCTCCTTGTACTGATTTCCACATGGGATGGGAGGGAGAGGTGGGAGGCGCGTGGGAGATCCCGGTGACTGTTCCTTTGTTCTTTCCCACTGTTCCATCTCGTGGATGGAGCAAGCTGGGACAGGAAACTGCTGTCAAACCAAAAGACCAATGTCTAAACTTGTGGGTTTTAATTGAGCTCCGCTCTGTTCTCTCCCGATGCTTCCCTCCTTCTTCCTCTCACCACGCAACTCTAGCTTGATAATAGGCGTTTTAATTGTGTTTCCGGTGCTGACACGGAGCAGATTGGACGCCTTTTAATTATTGTTAGAAGTTACACAATTCAGTGATCACTGGGTGACGGTTAATGCTTGTGCATCTGGTGCCAGAGCAGTGTTGTATTTCATACTCTGATTGTAGATTGCAATGCGCTAATTATATTAGAGGACTGAGAGTGAACCAGCGGGACGAAAGTGGTGGATAAGTGAATACTTATTTGGAGGGTAGATTTTAGCGGATATTATATTCGAAAAACAACAGGGGAAAAAAAACAAAAAACAATGGAATAGGAAAAAAAATACAATTAAATCCTGAATTCTTTAACCTTTGAATTAGTGGGGACTGTTGGATGTCAGGGTCAGAAAAAGGTTCCCATGCAAACCCAGAGCTTGACTCTTCAGTGGTTTGCTGTAGAGGTAGAGTGTGCTGTTTCCAGCATGTGGTTGAAAGCTGTTGAATTATTAGGCTGGAATTAGTGTCTGATGTAAAGCCTTTGTCTTTAAAAGAAGAAGAAGAAGAAAGCACATCCCGCCTTAGCCGAGTTCATGAATGTTGTTCATTTGTCTCATTTGACAAAACGCCTCCAGACAGACATTTAATAACCACATTAAACACTCGGCTCCAACTCTCACACTTTAATGCTACGCCAGATTCAACACCCCTTCTCCCTCCATGCTAATATTCTCGCTTTTCTTTGTAATGTTTATTACTAAAGCTTACAATGATTAATCAGATACTGTAATTCCAGTGCACAAAGAGCTGCAGTTTTCTAGGAAAATGACTAATTAAAAGTTTTGCTTGCACATACTGATTTGAGAATACGTGTTGGTTGGATGATTTCAAAGCAAGTAACATTTGACCTAAATAGGTAGAAAGTGGCTGTGAAAGTGAACACAGCCTAAGAAGAGATGTGTAGCCATGGTAACTTCAGAAGTTTTTGTGTGTTGGTCACTGGTTATTGGGTGTCCAGCAGGAAGCGATTTATTGGCCTATACGTTCATGGAGGAGCACAAACCCTACAACCCCCACCCAATCACACACACACGCACACACACACACACACCTTAGCATATCTTTAGGGCATTTAATTAAGGGTCAATCAAGACTAAGGAGACTACATGTGTGCCCAGATAGCTTGTGTGTGGACTGGGTGCAAATCAAATTAAAGTCTTAGCATGTGCTAAAAATTTTTGTTCTAGCTTGTTGTAGAATAAACATGTGGGGCCATGTGGAACATGTGGAGCAATTAGGGTGGGGGCTGTGTCAGCATTGTTTGTACCAAATGCCAAGAGGGGGTGGAGGGAGCATAGGGGGCTTCAGCTTTTATGATGAGACAGATGGGGGTTGGTAGCCGCCGTGTGCTTGTGGGCGCAAGAGAGAAAGAGAGAGAGAGAGAGCTAAAGGCAGAAAGGCAGTGGGGGAATTTGAGAAAAAGCAAAGCTGCTCTTCATGGTCTGTGTGGGCTCTAGCGGCAGGATGAGAGGCCTCCATCCCAGGAAGGAGGAGGGGGTGGGTAAATAGCAAAAGTGGGACATGCCAGGACATGCTGTGGATTTAGGCCTGGGACTGTAGGGAACGCACTATAATGGAAAAGCAGAGGTGAATGGGCTGTTCACATCTGTTGTCTGGAGCCGATCTCAGCATGCAGTTGGCAGGACGCGAGGGTGCACCCTGCACAGGCTGCTCAGCTGGCCTATTTGAGGAGGATATTAGATCCGACAGAGTCACATTTTTCTGATTAATCAGTAAACATGTAAATGTGTTGACAAAGAGCAGTGAAAATCAGCATCAAAAGTTTTCAGAGCTCAGTGGGACGTCTTTAGATTTGTCGCTTTATAAAGCCAAAGGGAGCAGGGGCAGGAGGTAAACAACGGTAGGGACTAAAATTCCCCTTTAGGCGTTCCTGTTGCAGTTTCCATTACATCTGAACAGCGGTGAGGAGTGGGCAAATCAGACTAATGACACTTCAAAACAAAACAACAGCAGCTTTTGAAACACAATTGAATAGTTATTACGGCAGACACTAGTCTCCCCTCTGCAGTGCATGTTTGATGGTGATAGAAAAAAGCACAAGTTGTGCTATAGTAGATGTAACAGCTGGTTTGGAATTTAGCTTGAGCTAAATCCCCTCCCCCAGTATTATAGCAAAGCATAATAAACACTACGCTGATTTTACTTTATATAGTAATCGACTTAAAATTGTTCACAGTGTGTCCTCATTCTCAGGTTATTATACCTAACCATGAATGTATTACAGCCACAGCACTGGCACATAGTTGTTCAGATAACGCTCAAAGTTTTGCAGCAGCAAATTAGAGCGTAATGGGTCGTCTCACTGTCTCAGTTTGCTGCCTCACAGCAGTGCTGTACTGAAGCAAAGAGACACACTCCCTCTGGTGTAGCTTCTCTGCCTTTTGTGTAGTTTGACTAATTATCAGACAAAGGCTTTTGATGAAAATGTTCCAAGAAGTGGCACGTGGCGATGGATAGCTGCGTAGCTGCGGCGCGCATTCACACACTCACACACACACTGTGCTTAGACACTGTGCTGGGGCATAATCATATGTTTGTTTGTTTGTTTGTTTTTCGTGTTTAGAAGTAATTTTTGTGATATGCCTCTTTACATAAAGAGAGTTCCTATGATATCAGACTCTATACTGACACATACGAGGCCAAAAAGCTCATTAAAACAGTGGAAACCTTGATTACAAAGCACAGGATGGGCACCAACATCCTCCCTGAGAGAGACATTCACACACCGGTTTCCAGTCATCCCGTTTAATTAATTTTGCTCATGTGAATACCGTGGACAGCTGCAAACACTGAGAAAAACAAAAACACATTATTTTAGAAACTGAATCTATGGTACCAAATGGCGTGTGCCTGGCCCCGGACTCCTGACTGTTTTAGTGAAGCACTTAGCAGATGGTTTTAAATGACTGTGACATTTGTCCTGCCCTTCTGGTGTATTTTTTTTCTGCAGTATTTTGCCGCTAGAAATGTTCACATCTCTGCCAGCACTCAGACGCACAACCTTTCAGCCCATCCTTTGGGGGACTATATGAAAATTGTGTTTGTTTAGGTCAGTGTGTGGCTCTTTTGCTTTTGAATAAACCGTACACGCAAATGTCCGACTGAGCGTTAAAACACATTACAAAGCGTCAACACTAAGTCCTGGAATACTGGAATACCACGAGTAATATTTGATGTTATGACTTCACTTAAGGCTGTGTTAATGATGCAGTCATGCAACACTTTCTTTTTGGGTCTTTTTCTGTACTTCTGGGGTTTTAAAAAATCTTTAGCCGGGGGCACTTTGTCTTAATGTTTATTAGCACTGTAAAGTCATTTTTGCCATTTTGACACACAGAGTCAGTGCAGCTGGTGCTAGCAGTATGTTGAGGTGCAGCTAATTAAAAATAATTAGCTCTAGTGGGTTGTTCATGTACCAGCCGTACAGCCTACTGTTATCATGATCACAGGAAGACAGATTAAACGTTATTTCAGATTAGGAAAGTTTAAGACGGGGCAAATCCTGTTTACCCAAAGACACTGCAGCACACTATATAACCTGTAACTCCTCAGGGCACTGCAGGGTCCAGTATTATCTGCAATCACAGAAGTGACATTCAAAGATTCATAAAAGATTATTAAATCATTATTACAAGAGCCCAAGAGTCTGTGAGACCCCATAGACGTTGTGCTGCTGCTTACATCCAACCACACAAAAGGGGTTTCATCCAAAGGACTTGAATCAAGGGACTGAAATCACTGCACTTAAAAGTTGTGCATAAACTCTTGAAAACACACTGAAAACACTGTACATACAATCCAATTTAAACTTGTGTTTTCCAACTGGAGAATCTGACTCATAAGTCTCAGAGAGTTATGTTGCAGTGCAGAGAAAAAAAAAATCTCTTTTTACAACATCAAGATGTTTTTTTTTGTCAGAATTCATCATTCTGTAGAGAATAGATTATTAGGTTAAAGAACACAGACAATAACTAGTCTGCAGCAGTGGAGCAGAGTATAGCAGCCTGTAAGCAATGTGTATTTGTTTCTGTTAAGTAAAGAATGTGAATTAGAAACGACCCTCTGACAGCAACTCTCTGAAGCATTGCCTTTTTAATTTTCACTGCCAGTTAACTTGCTGAGAAAGAAGTGGAATGAAAGCCTGTTTAAGGGGAAAAGCGCGCTTCCCCTTTTCATCTTGTCTTTGATTAATTTTGGTCTTTGGAATGATGAATATATAACTGACTGTCTTGATCTTGACAAATTCCCAGGATAGTTTTGTGTAATACTCAGTGATGTCGCTGACATTATTCACTGCCTCCTGTTCCACAGCTCTAACATTGGAACTATTGGAAGGCTTCAAGTCTTATTTGCATCTGTGTCTGTATTAAAACAGTCGTTGCATTGTGAGTCACGGTGAAAAGACTGACTGTGAAAATATTGTGGATTCTAAATATTCTCTGTTGTCTTTTTGCCTTGTGTCTATATATATATATATCTTGGCCTTAAGTTTTTCTTATCTGTTCATCTCAGATCACCATCACTGACCATGGTGTTCCCGCTAAATCCACCACCGTCCGCGTCATTGTCCAAGTCCTCGACGAGAACGACAACAGGCCGTTGTTCCTGGAGAAGATCTACAAGATCCAACTCCCTGAACGAGAGAGACCAGAGCGAGAGAGAGCCACCAAGAGAGACCCGGTGTATCGCGTCATTGCATCGGACCGCGACGAGGGGGCAAACGCTGAAATCTCCTACAGCATCGAGGAGGGAGACGAACACGGCAAGTTCTTTATTGAGCCCAAGACCGGCCTGGTTTCTTCCAAGAAGTTCTCCTCTGCTGGAGAATACGACATTCTTACAGTAAGTATTGCATCCCAAGCCTTCATCCTGTTAGTCTGACTCCGAGTCTGTCAGTGAGCAGTTAAAAACAGGTGTTTGTTTATTGTCCACCCCCACCCTTTCATGTTTTCTAGCCTCCTTTGTGTCTCTGTCTTTTTCTCAGATCTTGTGTTTAAAATGCAGTAAAAGAGAGACCAACAGCTAATTGGTCTCCGCACAGCAATTTGAACCATAAGTCTGGAGGAAAATTACTTTCAAAAACATCTACTTTAAATTTTAGATAGCATGCTCACCAGCCAGCAACAACCACATTAGGACAAGAATGTTACAAACATGTTTGTTTGCTTTTTAGTTGTTGTTTTTAAGAGCCGAAATTTGTCAGTCTTTGTCACAGAATTCACCTATTTGATAGGTCATTATGTTTATACAGGTGAAAATTATTATTATGTTATCTGTCAGTCTTTTACCTGTGAGGCAAAACAGCAAGAGTTTACTTCCGGATTAGTTATCTCAGCCGGCTGTCAAAACCACAGGGATACACTTAGTGGTGAGACCTGAAGTGATTTTCATCCAGATCTATAAAGGTTGTGTCTCTTGCTGCAAGATGATACTGCTCACCGCAGTTTACAATCACTGAAGTTCTGACAAAAGATCGAATCACAAAAGGACTGCACAAAAGATGTTTTGTTATTCCGGATACAAGGTTTTGTTCCCATGCGGACGGTTCGGAAACGCTGTTACGACTGAAACACAACCCATTCTGTAGATGTGACAGTTCTGTTTACGCACACAGTGTCTAAAACTGAACGTGTTTTATGACGTCTATGTGTTATTGTTGTAATATTTGTATCGAGGTACATAACACAAACCTCTTTTATTTACCTTTGGAAAGATTCAGGTAGAGGATCCGTTAGAGTAAGGTTAAAAATGTTGCGTAACACCGTGTAACACAGCGTCTCATTCTCTGCCTCTCTCAGATTAAAGCCGTCGACAATGGACGCCCTCAGAAATCCTCCACTTGTCGTTTACACATTGAGTGGATTCCAAAACCAGAAGTGCCAGCTGATGCAGCGCCTCTGCTTTTCGAGGAGTCCCCCTTCACATTTTCTGTGATGGAAAGTGACCCTGTGGCGCACATGGTGGGCGTCGTCGCAACCGAGTCCTCTGATGTTCCTGTGTGGTTTGAAATCACAGGTACTGCCTTGTTCACCAGCCTCTGCCTTTGTGTGTGTGTGTGTGTGTGTGCATGCATACTGTAGAAATGCTCTGTCTCATAGAAATGCTTTGTACGTCAGGACTAACATAGCATTTGTGTGTGAAATAGCTGTGTGATATGACAGTTTAAAAACAACAGTCAATCAAACAATAACATAAAACACAGTGTTTTATTGCATATTAAGAGTTAAAGTCAGGGCAGTTTGCTTCTAAAGCTAAAATTAATTGATTTCATGTTTTGTCATAATTTGTTTAACCATGTAGAAATATGCCCAGAGAAGTGGATAACTTTGTGAAAACAGCCTCTAAGGTTCCAGCAGAGAAAAAAAAAGATATGGCAAGTGTAAGCTATAATGAAAGATAGCCACAGCTAGCCTCAACTAAAGCTAAAACTAAATTTACTCCCTGCTTTTCCACTCAACTGTAATCCATCATTTCAAAGTACACATTTTTATGAACCAAGATCCTCCTGTGTCTATATCTAAACAAGAAAAAAACATTTAGCTAAAGAATTCAGCAGTAATTGCCATGTCAGTTTTAAAACCAGACTTGATATAGTGTGGTTGGGATAGCTCAGAATCATATATTAAAATGTTTTGGTATTTAAGAGATGTAATTTATTCATGTATTATTCACTGAACTGTTATTATGAACAGTGGAATTTAGCACAAAACCAGATCTGTTTCCTCTGAAGGATTATGAAAAGGCAGAATGCAGCATCTGCAGTTTAAAGTCTCTAAATTGTTTGTTTGCCTAAACTCACTTAAAATGAAGACACCACAGCCTATATTTTACGCAGTTTACACAGGGACTGGTTTACAGTCTCATTGTCACTGCCTCTGCAGTTGCTGCTGTCTGTGTGCGTCCAGCAGTGTAGATAACACAATTGTAGCATGAATCAGAAGGTCAAAAACAACATTACTGCACATCATAGCTTTTTTTTGTAAGTTTTCCTTACAGTTTAAATCGCCAACTATGTTTTGAAGTGCTACTGACTTCATCCTCTCTTGAACGAGTATGTGTGCGTCTGTGTTTGTTTTACTTACGTGAAGAACTATGTGCATGAGATGGCTTCATTTGACTCCTCTCAGAAATGCCCGCCTCTTCTCCCTTCCTCCCAGCCTTTTCCCCCTCTAATCAATGTCTGACTGACACGTCTCTTTTTCTTCTCTTCTCTCTTCCTGTGATCTGCTACTGCTTTCCTCTTTTCTCTGGAATGTTCTGTTGGTTGGTTGGATTTTTGCAAGACGGCATAGAGGATACTGAGATGTTTTACATCCTCCAGATGGCTTGTGACCACAACTGTACAGCAGAAGGTAGCTGCTGGGATCTCCTAATAGGCTGTGCTGTATTAAGAGATCATCCTACATTGTCTTGTCGGTGCTGCCTGTTGTTGGCTGTGGTTGAATTGTGTTGAATCGTGCCACTGGATTGATGTTGTGCCATATTGTTCCCCTGATGTAGAATCTCTCCTCTCTTTGTGTGAATAAGAGCTCCAATATACACCGCTCACAAAAAGTTAGGGATATTTCAGAATGCACCTAAATGCACTGTAACCTTTACATTCAGGATTCAGACAGGATGTTGTCAGAGGAAGGTGTCCACTGAGCTTAGAGTGTCACAGAGTGTCAT